>JANHAO010004306.1:0-24427 GCA_026873985.1 Saraca asoca
CCGGTGAGCCTGTGGAGGCTACTGAACAAACTATACTATTCAAAGCCTTTAACATAGATATCTTGAGAATTCAACTATAGAGTTATTAGAAAATAAATCTTTTATTCTAGGATGACTCACCGGGTCTCAAAGTATCTGCCCTCAGCTCGTCGCAGGCCGGAATGCCGCCGATGACCCAAAAACCTCCCTTGATCGAAGCACACTCAGAACAGAGAAGAAGAAGAGGCTGAGCTTCCACAAGCTCTTTCCGGCTCACAAACCCGCCGGAAAGAAAAGGTAGGACGACCTCCGTGCAAGGAGTCCGACGGCGGCCATGGACGGCGAAGCTCGCCAGCTGTTGCACACGATTCGGACCGAACAGATCGGGTCAAGCAAGAAGCCCCTGAACTTCGTTGGACGCTCGATAGCACGCTGGGACTCATACACGGCCGGACGTTCGTCAGCGCCGGGACGAGCTTCTGAAAGTCCCAGCTCGAGCCCGGAGAAGAAGGCGCTCGCAGAAGAAGGAGGAGATCGGGGGGGCTCTCAGGCTTCCTCCCAAAATTTCCAAAAAGGGGGGCCAAATATCAGCCCCCCAAGTCACCTGCAACCGGCTGGGCCGGTCACTAGCCCAATTTGCACTTTGGCCCCCAGCATTTTGCCTTATTTCAGAAACTACCCCACTCGAAAACTGAACTTTTCAATCTAGTCCCTATCCAAACTTCGTTTTAGTCCTTTCAAATTTCAAAATTTTATTTCCAATTTTCCTTTTTATTTTCCTTAATTTTTCGGGTGTTACAGAAAAAATTTCCAAAACTACAACATCCCTAGAAATTAATATGCTTCGTAAACATCTCAGTTTAAGACATGCAAAAACCCCCTTTGGGCAGGCTATTGCATGTAATAATCATGAAACGATCTGTATAACATAACTCAAAGACTTTGAATCAATACAAATAATCTCACTTTGGTGATAATTATTTATAGTAATCAATAAATCTTCTAAAAAATTTAGGATACCAAAATTGTCTAAACAACAATGAAGTACATTTTAATCATATGTACACACGTGATCAATTCTATCATAAAATAGCATATCGGATGATCACAAAACCAAAAGCTGAATTCAAATAGCTTTAGTTTTAATCATTGCAATTATTATGCAAACAAATAATTAGTGAGCAATATATCATACTCAACAATATAAAGTATGACAGATATTAGTCAATCTTCACTTGGATCATTCATAAATAGGTATGTAATTTAATCTAGCATATACAATTATGTAAAGTCATGTATTTCATAATAGAAAAGTGATCACAAATTACATATCAGAAAATGTGGAATTTTTGTTAAAACCATTGTCGAGTTTCATGATTTCATCATCTTTTGATTTCATGTTTCACCAAAAGCACATCAAAAAATAAAACAATTCTATTAATATATAAAAAAGACAATCATATAAGTGATCATATATTATTGAGCTAATATGAAATTAAACTCAAAAAATAATGAAAAATTACAATTATAATTTTTGTAACAATAAAAATATTTTAATAATAACCAAACCGTTTTCCTTTAACAATACCAGATGAACAATAAAAAGATGAATAGTGTCACACATATGAACAATATGTACAAATATACCATATGTATGAACAGTGAAAATAATACGTATCAATAGTACTACTACAATACAAAAGATGGTAAAGCAATAATCATATACACAATAAGCAATCTAACCAATTAACTGAAATTAAAAACATGAAGACAGCTTAGCCAATGAAGAAAAGGAGCCACATGAATGTAAATATAAAATAAATATAATACATTCCAAAAAACTCAAGTCATGCATTTATTGAGAAGGTAAACAAATTTTACAAAAAGGTGAAAAATAAATTTATTTCTATTATACAATATTAATAATTTTATGTTACATGAGGAAAAAGTACAGTAATCATTTATACATCAACTAATGTAAAAATATACTCTGTAACATTATATCCCAAATAAGAATTTTATAGAAAATAAACACTAAATTCATTAAGCTTTATTTTCATCAATAAAAATTCTTATTGGGGTAACAATTACCCAAAATTAAAATTTAAAACCTTTAACATGTTTTGAATAACATGCATCCCAAGAAAACTACATGAATTTATTATTCTAGCATATAATAGATTTTCAAGAAGTATGTATACTATACTAAAATAATTAGTAAATAGTGACACTTTTCAAAATATTTATAAATGAAGGTGGTGAGAAAAATAAAATTAGACATCATAGTGGGCTCCATCATGCAAATTGAAATAAAAAGAAATTAATTAGTATCAATCACAAAAATATTGTAATACATAGAAAGGATACTAAGTGTATATCTTATGAATTAACTTAAATAAACCACTTTGATAACAAATATTCACGTCAACCCAAAAGGATTTCCTGTAATGGGATAAAAATAAATGAATTAATGTAGCAAATGAGACTCTATATAATACCATCAAAAAATACAATATGTTAATTTGTGTGTAGAAAAATAATAAAAAAATTAAGAATATATAAAATATCACTACATCCTCCCCTTTAGATAAAGAATGCAATATATTAAAACCCTCACGATGTTGATGTGAACCAAGACAGTACTCTAATATTGAAAATCTATCGCCTTTGGGTAGATAAAGTCTCAATAATTAAGCATGTTTAGAAGTAAAAAAAAAAAAAAGCTTTAATAAGTCAATTTCTAATTAAAACATACCCATCTGGATAGATAATTGTTTGAAAAAATTAGAAATTTATTGTGTAAATACTTATAGCTTGAAGAACTTATAAATCAATATGAATAATTTTATTTTGATGATAATAATTATTCAAAATTAATCTAGAAGTCTTCCAAAAAAATATCTGGGATATAAAAAATTGCCAATAATATAATTCAAATGATTTTCAAAATAATTATTTGCAATATATGTTTATTTTATAATTGGGTGCTTAAAAACATGTAGCAATATTGATCATTAAAGTCTCAAATTACATTCAAATTCACAATCTCATGTCTCATTAAATATAAAAAAACTTAAGAATTTATTTTTATTATATATGCCTAACTTTCAAAAAGAGAATATATATCACATAAATGTATTGAAGAGAGTGGAAGCAATCAAAATAAAATAGGCATATCACAATATTTTCTCAAAAAATATTATAATTTTATTTATTGAAAATAATTTGTAGATAATATATATACACACACACAAACACACATTAATATATCATAAATATTTAATGTAGTAGATTTCTAATTTTTTTTTAAAAGTCAAAATTATAAGATAGGCTAAAGTGATATAACCACTTGTAACTTAAATTGAAAAACAATTACCAATAGCTTAGTAAAATTACATGTAAAATGGCCTTTTTTTTCACATGATTAGCTTGTAATGGAGTGCTTTACAACATACGCCAATATTGATCATCAAAACTTCAAATTGCATTAAAATTCACAATCCCACGTCTCATCAAGCACAAAAATATTTAAAAATTTATTCTTATTATTTATGCCTAACTTTCAAAAGGAGAATATATATCACATAAATGTATCAAACAATAGTGGAAGAAATCAAAACAAAATAGGCATATCATAATATTTTTTTTCAAAAAATATTAATTTTATTTTACTGAAAAATAATTTGAAGATAATTAATATATACACATACATATTAATATATCATAAATTTTTAACGTAGCAGATTTCCAATTTAAAAAAAAAGGTCAAAATTATAAGATGGACTAAGATGACATAATTACTTGTATCTTAAATTGAAAAACAATTGCCAATATCTTAATAAAATTACACGTGAAATGACCTTGTCATTTTTTTCATGTGGGCCTCTACAGTTTAAGCCCATGAAACAACTCTCATATCAATGAAATATAAAAAGAAAAAGCATACATGAGAGCTTGAGCCTTTAAATACAAAATCTCACGTCTCATTAAAAACATTTAAAAATTTATTTTTATCATTTATGCCTAACTTTCAAACGGAGAATGTATATCACATAAATGTATCTAACGAAAGTGGAACCAATCAAAACAAAATAGGCATATCACGATATTTTTTCAAAAAAATATTATAACTTTATTTTACTGAAAAATAATTTGTACAATATATATATATATATATATATATACACACACACACATATAAAAACACACATTAATATATCATAAATATTTAACATAGTAGATTTCCAATTTTTTTTTTAAAAGATCAAGATTATAAGATGGATTAAAGTGATATAACCATTTGTAAATTAAATTAAAAAACAGTTACTAATAGCTTAATAAAATTACATGTGAAATGGCCTTTTTTCACATGATTAGTTTATAATGGGGTACTTTACAACATGTACCAATATTGATATTATCAAAGCCTTAAATTGGATTCAAATTCACAATTTCATGTCTCCTTAAGTACAAAAACATTTAAAAATTTACTTTTATTATTTAAACCTAACTTTCAAAAGTAGAATATATATCACATAAATATATCTGACGAGAGTGAAAACAATCAAAATAAAATAGACATATCATAATATTTTTTTAACGAATATTATAATTTTATTTTACTAAAAAAGAAATTATAGATAATTAATATATATACACACATTATTATATCATAAATATTTAACGCAACAAATTTCTAATTCAAAAAAAAAAAGTAAAAATTATAAGATGGAGTAAAGTGATATAACCACTTATAACTTTCATATCAATGAAATATAAAAATAAAAAGCATACATGAGAGCTTGAGCCCTTAAATACAAAATCTCACGTCTCATTAGAAACATTTATTTTATCATTTATGCCTAACTTTCAAAAGGAGAATGTATATCACATAAATGTATCTAAGGAATGTGAAAGCAATCAAAACAAAATAGGCATATCACAGTATTTTTCCAAAAAGATATTATAATTTTATTTTACTGAAAAATAGTTTGTACATAATATATACACACACACATATAAAAACACACATTGATATATCATAAATATTTAATGTAGTAGATTTCCAATTTTTTTTTTAAAAAGGTCAAGATTATAAGATGGATTAAAGTGATATAACCACTTGTAAATTAAATTGAAAAACAGTTACCAATAACTTAATAAAATTACATGTGAAATGGCCTTTTTTCACATGATTAGTTTATAATGGGATGCTTTACAACATGCACCAATATTGATCTTCAAAGCCTCAAATTGGATTCAAATTCACAATCTTATGTCTCCTTAAGTACAAAAACATTTAAAAATTTATTTTTATTATTTAAACCTAAATTTCAAAAGTAGAATATATATCACATAAATATATCTAATGAGAGTGGAAGCAATCAAAATAAAATAGACATATCATAGTATTTTTTTTGAAAAATATTATAATTTTATTTTTCTAAAAAATAAATTGTAGATAATTAATATATATATATATATATACATACATCATTATATCATAAATATTTAACGTAATATATTTCTAATTTTAGAGAAAAAAAAAGTTCAAAATTATAACATGGACTAAAGTGATATAACCACTTATAACTTAAATTGAAAAACCATTGCCAATAGCTTAATAAAATACATGTGAAATGACCCTTTTTTCACGTGGACCTCTATTTTAAGCTCATAAAACAAAACATATATGAGGGCTTGAGCCTTTAACACCTAAGCCAAAGGACTTGCAAACTATCAAGCAAACAAACTTGTTCCAGTGTTAACCATGACAATCAAACAAATAACACTTCAGAGACACAACCTCATCTACTTCTTTGGCCTAGGGTCCAATCAATGTTCTACCATTGTCGTCCGTCTTAGAGCTTTCTGACGCAATTTCAGACAGGTCAAATGGTGTCCTACGGGCGGTTGATAACCCAATTTCAGCCAAGCTCGTCTCTGGCATTGACCAACAACAACTAGTCCCAAAAACGATGGTACAGTTTTGAAAAATCATGATAAAACCATAATTTTGCTTATTTATTTCAGATCACTAATGGATAAATTACACCCATTAAGTCTTTTAAAAAAATGCTCTAAAATCATGTAATCGCACTAAATTAACAATCACAAACTATAAATCTTAACACATACTAGGAAAAATAAATCTCAAAATACTCTCAGTATCAAGCATAAAATTAAACAAATTTGCATGCATTAAAATATGGGATCATAATCTACAAAATCCCTTTCATAATTTCTTCCAATTACATCAAAATCATGAAATTACAGGTCATGCAAAAATATCATGCTATAGATCACAAAAAAAAAAAAACACTAAATTAATCATACAATTTTATTAATTTGGATACTAATTCTATATAAGTGACTTTGATACCACATGTAAGAAAATTATATATATTAACTTGTATAAAATTTAGAATACCAAGAAATAAGTAGAAACATATCTTTGATAGAACTCCATAAAATTAAGTACTATGCACAAGTGTGCACTAGTGGTATAAAGCTTCCTCTCCTTCTCCTACATTGTGCGATTTCCAATGGGGCAAACCAATAATGATGATAGACTGGTAGTGGAAAGAGGACATAGCCAATATAAAGAAACACTAATTGGCTCTCTCTTTATGGGTTAGTAAAAAGTATAGGGCTACACTTTAGCATATATTAATCCACGATCAGGTATTCATAAATACATAATAAGTAATAGATAATTTTATCAGACTTGTACTCTAAAAAATAAATCTCTTAGATCATTATTCAACCAATTTTATCAAAATCAAAATACTTACAATTAATGGTAGCATACACAAAAATTTTCTAACATTAAATTCCCAAGTCTTTGTAAAAGAGATATTAAACTTTTGTCAAATAGGATTTCCTTCTCTAAAGGTAGGAGAGCAATCTTTGATATTGGTGCAACTAAGCCTCCTAGCAATGATGGCTTCCATGCTTTGATTTATCAAGCTCATTAGGATATTGTGTACCATGTTCTTTATAATTTTGTCCAAGAAGTGTTTAATGGAAGGACTAGTATTCAAAAGGTTAACCAAACTCTTATTACCTTGATCCCCAAACAAGATTATCCAAAATTCATAAACCCATTTAGACCAATTTTTTTGTGGAATGTGTGCTACAAATGTGTTATAAAAATTATTTGTCAATAAACTTAAAAACGTGATGCTTACTCTTGTTTCTCCATATTAAGTCAGTTTTGTTCCTAGAAGATGTATATAAGATAATATTATCATTATAAGTGAACTAGTTCATTCTATAAAGAGGAAGAAAGGAAGAGTAGGATACATGGCCTTAAAAATTAACCTTGAGAAGGCATATGACAGAATAAAGTGATCATTTATTGTTGATATTCTATCTGAGGTGGAAATCACAGTTCAATTACATAAAGTGATTATGGACTACATTTCTTCATCTAGTATGAATGTGTTGTGGAACGGCTTAAAGACGGTACAATTCAAGCCAACCAGGAGGATAACACAAGGGGAATTCCCCCTTTTTTATTTGTTTTATGTATGAAAAAATTGTCTCATCTCATTTTGGAGGCAGTTTAGGTTGGAAGATGGAAACCTATTAAGTGTGGAAGATTTGGTTTGTTGATTTCCCATATAATATAATGTTTACTGATCATTTACTTCTCTTTATTGAGCTATCCAGAGACCAAATTCAATGTATTTCCTAGTGTCTTGAAAGGTTTTTCCAGGCTTCAAGGGGCAAAAGGAAATTGTTTGAAATAAAAATTTTATTTTCCAAGAATGTCAACCAAAATTTGGCCACTGAAATTTCAAATATAGGTGGCTTCCCTCAAACTTCATATTAGGAAATTACCTTGGCATTAATTTGGTTTTTAATGGACATAGTAAAAGACAATATGTAAGTTTGATTGACAATATCAAAAGTAGACTTGTATGATGGCAAGCCAAGTCACTATCCATGGCAAGCAGAGTAACTCTACAAGTTTAGTCATCTTTGCTATGCCTATGTATCATGCAAGTTGAGAGATTACCTAAGGGGGTTTATATAGTTATTGAACGATTACAAAGGAATTTTATATAGGGGCATGATGATACTATTAGGAAAGTTTATACTATCAATTGGCCTAATACCTGTTAACTTAAAAGTTTTGGTGACTTAAGGATCAGACATATTCAATAGATGAATTTTGCATATTTAATAACATTATGTAACAAGATTTTTTTGGAGGTAATGAGTTATGGATTGCTATTTTAAAAGGAAAGTATAGGGCTAGAGGTTTTTGGCTTAGGAAGATTATTGCTTCTAATAGTGACTTTTATCTTCTGGAAGGATTTATCAAGATTTTGGTGTGTTAATTGCCCTAAATAATCTCAAATAGAGAATTAAGGATGGTAGATCAGTTATATTTTAGACTAATTATTGGCTTGATATAGGAGGGCCTCTTATTTAGCATGCCTTTGTACCAATTGATAAGAAGCAATTAAGGGCTTATGTGTAGCAATTTATGGTTAATAATATTAATTGGGATCGGAATCTATTTGCTGAGATATTCCTAATAATTTCATTTCATGCATTTAATCTATTTACCCTCTTAAGGTTAATGTGAGGAATGATTTACTGGTGTGGGCTAATAGCAATACAAGAGAATTTTATGTAAAAAGTGTTTGTGCTTCCTGTTGATGGTGGATTAATTTTGGTTTTGGGCCAAACTCTAACCAATGAGGGATTCTTTTCGGATCTCAAGCTGTAATTTGGTTCTAAGATAGTAGACGAATGCAGAAGGTGAGAAGAAGAGGAAGAGCAGCAGAAAAACACAGAGCTTTTAGCATGGTTCGGCCAAATTCGGATCGAACCGGACCCTACGTTCACTATAATGTATTGGTATGAAAGTATTTTTACAAAGTTTCAATATATTAGCATCAGTCCTCCTAACATTCATATCCTTCCTTGTATTTATAGAGGAGAGAAGGTTACAAATGTAATTTTACATGCAGTAAATCTATTACATCAAGTATTTAATGTATAAGACAGGATGGATAGACTAAATCCTGTAAGTCGGCTTCTATAGATTGTCTTCTGTAGGTGAGTCCCACGTGTCTGCTGGGTAATACATGTACTGATCTTCTGCTTAACGAGCTCCAAGGCTGCTGGTTGCGCCTCCCAAGCTAGAACCTTCGGTCTGGGAGAGCTGCTGTCTTCTAAAATGGCGAGGTCGAGCTCAGTCTGTTGCAGCAAGCTCGAGCAGGAGAGGTCGTTAGCGACGCGAGCTGGAGACTTAGCGCTTTGATCGTCCTGCAAGCTGAATTTTTACCGCACTCGGGCTGTTCACTAGCCCATTAAGGACAATCCGGATTTTTTATATAACACTTCCCTTATGAAGCATACTTGACAATGGCAATAATTGTTGGAATCTAATTTAGAGGTTTAATACTACTTAGGGAATTCATAGTTTCATGTGGCAAGCTTGTCATGACAAGTGGCTTACAAATATGTTCACCAATAAATGTGGCCATGGTTCAAAATTTTGCAAATATTGCCTAAGAAAAGAAGAATCTATGTTGCATGTCCTGCAGGATTGCCCTTTTGCTTAGAAGTCGTTGAAGAGTCTAATCTCACCAATATTCTTATTTGACTTTAGTGCTTTTGAGTTGTAAAATTGGTTCACTTTCAATGTGACAAATAAACTTGGTGTTATTCAGTCTGTTAACCAGTCTTCTATATGGGTAATTGGCTGTTTGTTCTTATGGTATTGGAAGAACAAAGCCTTGCATGAAGACTCCTTTGTGGATCCTGGCAATCCAATGAAAGTTATATTGGATTATACCTAGGAAGTCTTTCAAGAAATGAATATGTTTGAACATGATTGGAATAGAATTATAGGTAAGATTGAAATTTCTTGACATCCTCCTTCTGAAAATTAAGTGAAAGTAAACACTGATGGAGCAGCTAAATCTAATTCCGGGATTGCTGGTTGCAAGTGTTAAATTAGAGATATGTTTGGGATATCGATCCGTGATTTTGCCAAGCTTCTAGGGACATGTTCCTCCATTTTTGCCGAATGTTGGGGTGCAGTGTATGGCTGCAAGTAACTTGGGATTTGGGATTCGGAAGGATTTAATTTGAATTTGAGTCTAAAGCCTTGTTTGGGTCTTTGTCAAATCCCAATTACAAAGGAAATTATCTCATTCAAGTGCTAAAATACATGATACAGCTTGATTGAGATGTTGATCTCATGCATACATACCAAAAGGGTAACTCCTTTGCTAATTGCATGGCACCTTCTGGAGCTCATACTTTTCAGTCTCATTCTCAAATTTCCCATTTGATCTTAGCTGATGTCTTGAGGGTGTGTAAGATTCTGGCAGTACTCTTAATTTCTCTGAGCTTAGGCCCCTTTGATTCAGAGAAAATAAAAAGTCTTAAAACTACATATTGATATAAAATTTATCCTAATAATAAAATTTTGGAGGAATAAAAAATTATATATAAAAAGTTTAAAATTATAATAACATATAAAAAACATGTCCAAAAAATACACTAAAACTATTAAATAGTATAATCTTATAAAAATGTATTAATTCAATAATAAGTGATACAATGAACAATGAGACTTTATAATATTGAAGAAAAAGATATATCATAAACTCTATAATTGTCAAAAATAAAAAAAATAAATTATTCATAATAGTTTTGGAGTCAATGAGAGACCAACACAATGTTTGACTTTAAAATATTCATAGAAGATACAAAATTAAACCATGATATTTGACTTTAAAATATTCATAGAATATACAAAATTAAACCACATCATGATGTATTATTATTTTTCTTTTTTTGTGAAAAATGTTAAGTTGAGGATTTGAACCTCCCAACATATTAGTGGCATATTGCAAGGCATACTGGCTACTAGTATCATGGTGCATATGCTCGTTAAAGTAATTACGAAGTATATAACTATAATATATTGTCTTGCCCTAACACTGCATTCACATGTTTGTATTTTGAAATTTGTTTATTAATTTTAATATCTATAGTCATCGCAGAAGAAAATTTTAAAATTTAACTTACAAAGCATGGGTCTTAATTTACTTATAGAGTAATTTTAACTTTACTCATTTATCAATCTTCATTTTTATATTTTTAATTAAACAATAATTTAGTTTATGTAGAGTTTTACATTAAACAAACTATGACATCAATAAAATGGCAATGTCTGTGGATTTCTCTTAACAAAAAGGGCAATTGGATACTCTCGATTACTGCCTAATTTAGTTGTAAATTGTAATATGAGAAGTTAGATGTAATAAGCCTCTCTCTCTCTCTCTCTCTCTCTCTCCCCATATATATATATATATATATAGAGAGAGAGAGAGAGAGATTCAAAAGCATTATAATTTTCATAGGAATGTACTACTTTTGAACGAATCTTTAGTGAGTACATTCCTTTTTTATTAGGTTATTTTGAATATCTGAAAGAACAAAGGTGTAAAATCCATGTTGTTTTCTTTTATTTTTACTTTAAGAATATTTAATTCAAATTATAAATCCGATGAAGTTATAGATTTAATAGCATCTAAATTGAATCTTTCTTAAAGATCTTTTATCTCATAATTATTTACTAAATAATATTTGTAAAAAGTTGAAGATTACAGTTTGCTTAAGTTTTTAGGCTTAGCTTTTCTATTATTTATTATCAGACAAATGATCAATAACTTTAAAAAAAAATCTTGATTTTTTTAGCAAGAATATTTACCTCTTTATCACAAAATAAGATTCTTAAGAATAAATTGTAAAGATATTTCAAAAGTATGAATAATTTACCATTTATGCTTCCATTTTGATCTTGGTCCTAATATGTCACTACAAAAAATAGCGCTATTTAACTGCGATTATTTAGAAGTGGTTAACTTAACCACTTCTAAATTTTTTTAATAGCGATGGTTAAGCTGTTTAAGTTAACTGCTACTATATTTTAAAATTTTTTTACAATAATGGTGGTTTAAGTGACAACCGCCACTATGTTAAAAACTCAAACTCAATTTCCATTGCTCCTCTCGATCGTGAAGTTTAAATCTGTCTTTTTGGTAAAGTTTAGAGCAAACTCTACCACCGTAACTAATAGTAGTACCATATTGACGATCGCATCGGAGTATCTCTTTTTCCTTCCCCACATCGTAGCTAACCAGTGCCCAGTTGCATGTCAACTGTAATTGGAATCGTCTATGCAACAACATTGCCCATGCCCCATTGCCATCCGCTATTCGTGGGTAAGTGACTCTGTAAAAAGATATATTTGTCTATCAAGTGTATTGTGATATAGAATAAATAGGAAATAGGTTTGAAGATTTGTGCATCATTTTTGTGAGGCCACCATTACCAGTTGGCAAATCTGGGGCTTTCTAAATGGTTTATTGACTTGTGATATAAAATGTGATGATGTATGTTTCATTTGGGCTGTTTGGTTGCAAGTGTGCATAGTGACAGAACTAATTTGAAAAAATGAAATATCATCATTTTGCGAAAGATTAAAATAGATTTTTAATAGAACGTGTGATTAAAAAAAAAGAATATTCTATAATGCAAATTTATCATATGATAAGGTTGCTCTGGCTTAGATGTGAGTTCCCTTACTTTAAGGAAGTTTTTGTCATATACCTGTCTACGGTTTTAATCTTTGGAATTTCTTTTGGAATATACAAGCTCTATATCTAAACTGCCCATAACTTCATGGTCTAAATTTAAATTCTTGTGATGCAATTCTTTAGTATTTCATAAAAGCAATGCAATTGATTATTTTTACATTTAATTTGTTGAAAGGGAATGTTGCTTTAATGCCCCGATTTAGAAAATGTGTAGGCATTAGTAGTTTATTTAATTCTAGTATAAAAAATTATTGAATTTAATTATGCCTATACTGATGGCTGAATGAGTAATTGAGTTTTTTAATGTAAGAAATGTATAAGCAAAATACACGGAATAGAAGCAAGCAGACCATTTTTCACACTATGGGGTCAAAAATATTTGTATGGAAAAAGGATGAAAATAGTATATTCATCTAATTTAAGTGAATACAATTAAGATTTGCTTATGAAATAACTTTTTTTTTTTGCTTGTTTAAATGACAGGAAAAGGAGAGACAAGATTCCATTGGAAGAGCAAAGTTGTGGAATGCTATCTATTAGAGAAGTGATGACTCGTACGTGAACAATAAGATAAGGAGTATTGGGGTGAGAGTTCGTTGAAAACTTTATTATTTTTGAAACAATAATAAGTTGATATTTATATCTATGTTTTGTTATTTACTTAAGAAAAATTTTAAGAAGCCTCAAATCAAGCAAATCAAACATAGTTTTCAATAATTTCCCTAGGTGATGGTTTTGGGCAAGTCTTTAGGAAAGAGCACCTAGGTCGTGTTCGAGGACTAGGCATAGGTGTTTGTCCCATAAGCATGTTTGGAAGGTGTTCTCAAATAGGAGGTGGCATTCACTCTAGCTGTTCATCAGGCACCCATCCTGTGAATCAAGAAGAATTTCATAGGCTTAAATTAGAGTTATATCAAAATAACAGGAATTAGCTGAAACAAGGGCATAAGTGCAAGCCACTATGGATTACATTAAGGCCATAGGTGGGTGCATTCCACCCTGTTTGTCCAGTTAACCACCTACTAACCAATAGGTATTATGCGTAAAACTTGATCAAATCTGTTATTTCAACTGCATGAATACTTGCCTATGGTGATACATTCCTGTTTGCCACCAAATATGAAATTTTGTTGATGTGCTATGAACCACCTCTGATTGGATGATCAGGCTAATAGGCTTTAGGTGTCTCTCCTCCCATGAATCTGCACTTGGTTTCATGTTTTCATTTAAAAAGTCCATCATTCATTATACATTTATGGATATCCATTTCCTTGTATGATATTGCAAACTTAGTAATCTAATGTCATATTGCAGAATTATGAGAATCATATTGAATTAGCTTATAATGAGCTTAAGGTTGAATCAGTAACTCTTATGTAAAAGTAGTGCAACTTTTGATGTAAATGAAATTAAAATTTTAATGCAATCCTATATTATGAAATGTAGCTACCCTGTTTTGATACAGAATTTAATGTGTTATTATTCTCATGTGTTGCTACGGAGATATGTGAACACACATATAGGCTAAATGCTTTGCCCATTGACATTCACTATACTATTCGTTTATTCCATTTGTTACTGCCATTATATTGTCACAAGCATACACGTTAGGCTATCAAAGGTCACAAAACTTCATGGTCGTTGGCCACCAATACTCCACTTTATAACTTCCGACGCCTTGCCCGTTGACCATATAACATGTAACATTGGTCCCTTTTAGCCATTTTCCCAGACTGACAACAAATTAAAGGCTACAATCAAGTAACATAAATAGAGTATATTGCACATCATGAGAATAGGAAATGGCCATTGGAACCAAAATGTTCTCTTCTACTTTTTAATATTACAATGTATTTTTTATGAATATAGTTCCAAAAAATTTAAAATATATATCATGTTTGTTGAGGGAAATTATACCTCTCAGATTAACTTCTGATTGCATTTCGTCATGTGATATGAAGTCCATGATCTTCTTAAAGATTAACACTTTCGAAGATATTGAAATATTAATAATAATTGACTATGATATGTATATCACGTATAATTACTCTGGATTAGTTATACCCAATTGTAAAGCCATGTCAGCTTTTCCCCTATCTTGTGCAAAGGATACAACTCCTAAGGGTAAAAGGGAGAAAAACACACAAGAAACATAAAGAAGGCTAGAAATAAGCTAACTATGACTGTGCGTACAAACAACTATACAACTCTTGCTTAAACCAGTTGCTTCGGTTGCAACTGCATTTGGTTTTGTTGCATTGCATTTTTAAGCCTTCTATAGGATTGTTTGACTTTGATTATTCTCTCGTTCATGACTAAGTTTTTGTTATACTTTTTGACACATCTAGTAATTGACCACCATTTCCAGACTTCATACATGTTTCCTTTCTTAAAATTCTGTATGGTTTGAAAACTTCATCAGTATCTTTGTTTCTTGTCTTCTTTGGTTTGGCTGAATTTCAATATGGTTTATCTTTAGCCATGAGTATCAAAGACATTTGTAATTGAATTACTATTTTTTTTTACATAATTGGACCAATTTCTGCATAATTGAATTGCTATTTTTATGCATAATTGGACCAATATGATATTTGGTTTATGCATATATATGCCAAACTATGGTATAACTGTATTAGTTTATAGGCAATTGAATTGTTGTTTTCAAACCAGAATTTTGCTAAACTATAGCACAATTGAATTACTATTTTTGCATATCTGAATTCCTAAGTAATTATTCAGTTTAAAATGTTCTTTTTTTCTTTTTTTTTTCTTTTTAGGATGGGATATTTTCACCTTTAGATGCAAGGAGAACTTCAGAAGGGAGCAATCAAGATAGAAATGTCTTGATCCTGACAAATCTTCTTAGGTTTTATTGTATTTTTTTATTTTAAACAGTTTTTGACTGAAATGTAAAAATTGATTTACCTTTAAATATTTTATTTGAATGAATGTCATTTTTATTATATTTAAATGAATGTCATTTTTATTATACCATGGATTTACATTTTTATTTTACAGAGATAATTAGTGTTATTAATTAATGGAATGAATAGATTGAATGACTTGAAATTTTTAAAAAATATATTAAAAAATTAAGCAACGATTAAAGAATTGCCGCAAAATTAAATATAAAATTAAAAAATAGCGGTTGTTATTTAACTACCACTAAATTAAATTATAAATTTAAAAAAATATAATTTTTTTAAAAAAATAACAGCAATTAAATAACTACCGCTAAATTAAATTACAATTTATTTTAAAAAAATAATGACGGTTATTAAACTGCTGTTAAATTTCATTTTTCTAGATATCCCTTTTAGTCATTGTTAATGTCAATTTGGCGCTATATTTTTTGGCAGTTCTCGTAACTGTCACTATATACATTATGTAACCGTTACTATTTTAAGAATTTTTTTTATAGTGTGTATTAATTATATAAAAATTAATCAAGCCGGTAGAACAATCTAATTTATTCTATAGTGAGGAAAACCAAAAAGAGGTATTGAAAACTGACAAAAGAAATGTAGAACCTATCAAAAAACTTTCTTCCCAATTTGGTTGAGAAAAAAAAATAAAGTGGAAAAATGAGGAATGGTGCTTTATTTCCAAACCCTGATCACATATTCGTGATATGGACTCCAGAATAATATTTAGGCAAAATTGAAGGCATATGGTGTCGAAGCTATAACATTTCAGTCAGTATAAGTTTTGAATAGACAGATAGATAAATAAATAAATACACGCACGAGGATTGTTAATTTTTACATATTCTCCACTTTTTTACTAAAAAAAATGTTTAATATCTCTTTTTTATATCAATTCAAGTAAAAGAGATATTTTAATAATTTAAATTTCAAAAGTGAAATTTGACTTTAATGAAAAAAGAGAATTAGTACCTGAAACCTTTAATTATTATATTTCTCTTAATACTCTCTTTAAAAATTTAATTTTCTAAAATTTCTCCACTTCAATTTTTTTCTTACTTTATTTTATTTTTAGATAGGCACTCCAATTTTCTTTCTTTTTTTTTTAATTTTCTAGACAAACTAAGTTAAAGTTTTTATTTTAAATATGATGCTTTATTCTTTAAAATGTTATTACTTTATCTCTTAATTGATTAAAAAATAATAAAATAGAAAATCGGAGTGCTTATAACGAAAAAAAAAATGAAATTGGAGTGCTTACATAAAAATAATTAGAGCAAAAATATAATAAGTATAGAAATTTTAGAAAATTAAATTTTAAGAGAGAAATAAAAATTAAATATTCCGGACACTAATTCTCTCTCATAGTTAAAGTTAGACTCCATTTTTTAAAATAAAAATTATTAAAATATCTCCTTTATTTGAATTGATATAAAAAGAGAAATGGTAGATTTTTTTGTCCAAAGTGAAAAGAGTTGTGAAGGTTAGCATTTTCATATATGTATATATATATATATATATATATATATAAAGAGGTTTTAATCATTATAGTTTCACTAAATTTATAATTTGATTCTTATGTTTTATTATTTGTAATTGTTGACGGTGAAATTCGGTTCGTACAGGAAACTTGAACTTCGGTCAACGGGATGTGAGTTTCGAGAATCAATATCGTTTCTGAAATGTAGTGAAGAGTGAACCGAGAGGAAGAAAGACGGTGGTTATTAACGTGGTTCGGTTAAATCCGGGTGGTACCGGACCCTACGTCCACAACGAAAATTTTATTATTATAACTTGGCAGAGTTTCTGCTTACAAGAATTGACTCTCTCTTCCCTTTTTTGCTAACAATGCAATCATATTTATAGATGAAGGATGAGCTTCATGCATTAATTACAAGCTACAATTGTATTACGTCAAATAAATGAGAAAAGATGGTGAAAAGATTATAATCCGGCTGTTTGCAGCATATAGGCTGCGGAGGTGGGCCCCTTGGGCTGGCTGTAGGCTTATAACCGTTGTCGTATCAAGCAAGATACTTAGTCATCCCAAGCGGGAATTTCTGGCTTCAGGGGCGTCGCAAGGGTCGCTGTAGCGAGGAAGCGGGCATGAGCAAAGCGACCGACAACTTTGTCAAGCCGATCCCGAACTCTTCTTGTTGGGTCGCAGTGTCGCTGGGACATTGCTTCGCAAAATATGCCTCACGACGTTATTGCACAGCGACGATCAAGGCAGGGTTTGGCGCTTGGAATTACTTCGCTGTTACTGCTCTCTGTTAGCCCGAGCGAAGCTTCCCAAAAACTTCTTGCTGAGTCACGAGAATTGGTCTTTGTTTTCGTTGGGGACTCGTCCTCGCGAGGCCAATTTTAGTATACAACATAAGCCCCCAACTCTCGGTATGCTTTGCGGACTGGGAGTTACATGTTTTCGAGGCTTGATTCCTATCTTCAGTCAGTGTCCTTCTTTGACCGAGATATCATGTCAAATATCTTTCTGTTCTGCTTTAGGCTATGCTTTCTCCTGTTTGCCATTTTTGGCCATTGGCGTGGTACTACCGCTCGTTTCAGGCTGTTAGATGAAGATTTGTCCAGACTCTTTCTGGATTCTTCAAAGGGCTGAGCGGGTCTATATATGTATCTTAGGGTGTTGTTTCATTCATCCCAGAGAAACATAATGGAGGAGACAGAAGAGCTTCTTGAGCTTTGGTGTCTTGGCTTCCGACGAAGCTTGGTGAGATGTGGATGGCCTGTTGCATGGTGCCGGGAGGCGTGGATAGCCTGTCGCACGTGGCCCCGTCGCGCAGCCCGTTAGGTGGGCTCTACGAGGTTCTCACGGTGGCCTCTCGTCACCTTCTCTGGTCGTCGCTAGTGGCTCTATTACCTGGTCAGCGAGCTTTTACGGCTTTCTAATCTACTCTGGTCCTGGCCCAGGTGGACGCGCCGGAGAAGTAGGCAGGAGGAACTTTGGGGCTGCTGCTCTTCCTGCAAGTGTGAGCTTAGAGGCTAGCCTTTCTCCCTTTTAGCAGGGACGATTTTGCCGCTTTTCCAGGCTATCGGCCTCTTCTTCTTCATTTCTTCTTCAAGCATAATCTTGCCTTGCCAGATAAGGTCTTTTGTTGTATAAGTTTTCTTTCAAATGTATGTAACAGATGCTTTATGCGTCACAGTATGCAAACTTACTGATGATTAATAAAGTGCTCATTTTTGCCAATCTACTGTCTTTATTATTATTATTTTTTGACTGCTCGGCTTAATGCGAGAGAGAGATTGTGAGTGAACTGCACTTGAGAGATTCCGCTTGAGATGTAAAGGGCATGTCCCAATAAGGATCATGAGAACCTAATCGCATGAGAGTTGCGAAAAACTCGTCCGCATGTAAGCTACGAGAATTTACCTGCATGGAAACTGTGAGAAACTTGTCCACATGAGAGCTGCGGGAATTTACCTACATGGAAACTGTGGGGAATTTATCTGCATGAGAGCTGCGGGTGGCGATGTTTTCATTTTGATAACGGTGAGGTAAAAACCATTCACTGAGTTTTTGTTTTTCATTTTCGCGAGGTAGGCTTAAGGATCGTTTCATCCTCGATTTTGTTTGTGTTTGTTTTTGTTTTTTGTTTAGGCGAGGTGAAAATCGTTCGCTGAAGTTTTGTCTGTTTACGGTGTAGTGAGGTGAAAATCAATCGCTGTAGCGAGGTGAAAATCGATCACTGTAGTGAGTTTGTTCATTTGCGCTATAGCGAGGTGAAAACCAGTCGCTGTAGCGAGTTTGTTCATTTGCGCTGTAGCAAGGTGAAAATTGATCGCTGTAGCGAGTTTGTTTGTATGCACTGTAGCGAGGTGAAAATCGATCATTGTAGCGAGTTTGTTCGTTTGCGCTATAGCGAGGTGAAAATCGATCATTGTAGCGAGTTTGTTTATTTGTGCTGTAGTGAGGTGAAAATCGGTCACTGTAGCGAGTTTGGTACGTGTGCGAGGGTTGCGTTGTAGTGAGGTGGAAAACCTTTTGCTGTAGTGGACAAGTCTATTGTGGCAAGAATGCTAAGGCAGAGAGAAAACTTTATCTTAATAGTGTTTGGCCAATCAACTACTTACATTAATTTTTAAATACCATAATCAAACGACCATTACAAGGTCAAAATATGGTTCTGATTGAGGGCTCAGGCTCCAGGATAACTACTCGCTGGGCCTGTTGAGCGCGCTGCCCAGATGATCCTGCTATATAATCCCGTAAGCGACCTCTTCTGATGAGGCCTTCAATGGCATTTTTTAGCACATGGCATTCTGAGGTGGTGTGCCCAACCTCGTTATAGTAAGCACAAAATCCGTTCTGATCCCTGGGCTTGGCGATTTTCCTCATCGATCGAGGCTTTCCGAAGTTCTCATTGTGTCTTTCTGTGGCAAAGATTTTGTCCTACGCGTCTGTCCGGATGTTATAGCTCTCGAAGTGATCTCTGGGCCGCTGAGGTTTTGCTTTCTTCGCGAGATGAGGAGTGGGGTTGTCAAAACTCTCGCTACCCCTCTTTTTGCTTACGAAGGGGCCGCTATGGCTCCCTTTATGCTTGGGATCCTCCGTTTCGAAGGTTTCTTCCCACCTTATTTGTTTGGTTACCCGATCATAGAATTCAGCGAGATCTCGAGTGGGGGACTTGTAGAGGCTTCTGTATAGTTTGTCGTCTTTGCGAAGTCCCGCTGAGATGGCTGTCAGATTGCTTTCCTCCGAGAGGTTCTCCACAGAATTGGCCTCGTGTCTGAACCGAGCTATATAATCTTTGAGCGACTCGTCCTTGCGTTGGAAGATCATTACAAGATGGCAAGGAGGTATAAGTTATATTTTCAGCGCTCGGTACTGGTCAACAAATTTTCTTTGGCAATCCTCCCAGCTGCCAATGTTGCGTGCGGGGAGGCGGGAAAGACACGATACTTCATTAGGGGTTCGAATGTCTGGAGGTCCATTTGAGTGTCGAACGTGTCCAAGTGATCATTTGGGTCACTGTTCCCTTCATATAGCGGGATAGCAGGCACTTTGAGTTTCTGCAGGAGAGGTTACTTCTTGATCTTCATAGAAAATGGTGAGGTCTCCTCATAACGCATCTGATTATTTAAAGGCTGTGAGCGCTCTTCAAGCAGCTTCAACCTTTGGAGAACCTTATCCATTGCTGGGCGCTAACCCTCACGCTGAGGGGTAGAGCTTTCCGCATGTTGCGAGCCCCCTAGTCGCTGGCTGTCATGATCATCGCGGACTTCTCTCTTAGCTTCTTCTCGAAGCTGTTGGAGTTGCGCCATAACCTCTTCTTGTCTTTAGGCATTTTGCACTTGCGCCTAGGCAAGTGCTTTAACAGTTTCAGCTAACTCTTTAACTGTATTTTCTAGAGTTGATCGAGATTGATCAGGCGTCTGTTCCTCTTACATTTCAGGCACGACTGTATGTTGTTGAGAAACCGGAGCTGTAGAACTTCAAATTGTTCTTCCTTTGGCCATTGTTGAATGGCAATGGAGATTTCAAAGAGCGGATGATCCCCCACAGACGGCGCCAAAATGTTGACGATGAAATTCGGTTCGTACGTGAGACTTGAACTTCGGTCAATGGGATGTGAGTTTCGGGAATCAATATCACTTCTGAAATGTAGTGAAGGGTGAACCGAGAGGAAGAAAGACGGTGATTTTTAACGTGGTTCGGCTAAATCCAAGCAGTACCGGACCCTACGTCCACGGCAGAGATTTTATTATTATAACTTGGCAAAGTTTCTGCTTACAAGAATTGACTCTCTCTTCCCCTTTTTGCTAACAATACAATCCTATTTATAGAGGAAGGATGAGCTTCATGCATTAATTACAAGTTACAGTTGTATTACATTAAATAAATGAGAAAAGATAGTGAAAAGACTATAATCCGGTTGTTTGCAGCATATAGGCTGCGGAGGTGGGCCCCTTGGGCTGGCTGTAGGCTTATAACCGTTGTCGTATCAAGCAAGATACTTGGTCATCCCGAGCGGGAGTTTCTGACTTCGGGGGCGTCGCAAGGGTCACTGTAGCGAGGAAGCAGGCACGAGCAAAGCGATTGACAACTTTGTCAAGCCGATCCCGAACTTTTCTCGTTGGGTCGTGGTGTCGCTGGGACATTGCTTCGTAAAATATGCCTTGTGGCGTCGTTGCACAACGACGATCAAGGTAGGGTTTGACGCTTGGAATTACTTCGCTGTTACTGCTTTCTATTAGCCCGAGCGAAGCTTCCCAAAAACTTCTTGCTGAGTCGTGAGAATTGGTCTTCGTTTTCCTCGAGGACTCGTCCTCGCGAGACCAATTTTAGTATACAACAGTAATTAAGTCCTTATTATTAACTGATATTAAATCTAATTAATAGACTCCTATATTTTTATTAAATTATATATTGATATTTTATTTTTAATGATTTGTTATATTTACTTTACCAAATTTTATTTATCAATTTTTGGTTATTATATAAAAAATTATCTTCATTATTTTCTTTAGAAGAATAAAAAGTAATCTTCATGTTAATAAGGATTAAAAACGTTAATTTTTTTTCTTGAAATTATTCATAGAAAATAATAAAGTAGTTAAAAAAAATAAATCCTAACTAAATTTTAAATTATCCTATTATTTAGATTTAATAAAAGTTAATGAGACCTAAATACAAATTATTTTAAACTTTAAGATATAGTTATATAAAATAAAATTATAAGAATTTAGTTACAAATTCAATAAAATTACGAGGGGCTAAAACTTTTGTTAACCTTATTTATATATATAAAATTTTATGACAGAAGTTGCCCTCTTGTCTAAAAAAAATTGAATTTTATTACTTTCATTTATAATTTATATTACGTTAATTATTTCAAGTTTGTGGGTTTTTTAATTATATTATTTATTTATTACATTAATTTATGATATATAAATACTATACTCAAGTTACATTATGGGTTTATAATTTTGAAATTATATTGAAATTTGAATTTATAATAAAATATTACTATATACACACTCTAATTTTCACGCATACACATAAATAATATGCAAAATTAAAATGACTATGCATGTCAATTTAATGAATGTGATAGATAGAAGAAAAACACAATAACGTGCATAATTAGCATTTTACAGTATATAGTAGAAAATGCGTTTTAGCATGACAGAGTGTATTTTCAAATATAGTTATATTTATTTTTCACATATTTTCTTCCTTATAAGGGTAATAATATCATTTGATATCTTTGCTCCCACTTTTCTATCAAACCAAATAAAAAAATGATTTTTCAGATATTTTCTTTACAATTATTTTCAAACTATCCAAATAAAAAGTGAAAAAAACATTTTTCACCTTTTTTTTTTCTTTTCACACCTTTTCTTTCAACTTATTTTCTTTTCATACTTTTTCCCGCCGACCAAATCAAACAGAGAAGTAGAGATTAGAACATCGTGGAAGAAAAGATGCACATTTCACATGTGAAACGAAAAGCCAGCTCTAAGGCATTGAAATGAGAACTCGGTTTGATTTGATATGTAGAGCCAAACCTTCTAATTTGACTACTTGTTCAACATTCATATTCTATTCATATACGCATTTACCCCCGCTTGGACGGAGCCAATAAATAAATAAATAAATAAATATGAAAAAAATTATAATTTTTTATTTAATTGGATAAAAAATAAGAAGAAAGAAAAAGAAAAGAAAAAATTTTTCTTTTATTTGTTAGAGTAGAAAAGTGAAAGGAAAAAAAACCTATTTTCACTTTTATTGACAATTTTATCCTTTAAGTCAATAATTTTGAAATATAAAAATTTATATTAATTTATTTTTAAATTTTTATTCTTATATCATATTTATAATTATAATTTATTTTTTGTTAATTAAAAGGGATTAATAATTTTATATAAAAAAGATAAAATAAAGGAATTGACAGCATTATATGAAATAGAACACAAAAGGACTAGAATTATCAAATAATAATAAATGTAAATTTTTCATCCATTTTCTACTAAATTTTAAAGAGAAATTTTTTTAGTGAATCCCACATAGAAATTTTTACAGAATTTCTCTTCTCCCCTGTTTTCATTGCACAACTAAACATGATTAAATAATATTTTTTTTATCTATTTTTCTCTCCTCTCAATTTCTACCCTAGCAAATTGATATAGAAAATTCACCTTAATGTGCCATTATTTCATGATAACCAACTATAATTACAAGAAGAGTAATGAAACTCCAATTACTCACCATTTTCTACACGATCACATCAATTTTAACATTTACTTTGATTTTTCACACACATATGTCTTGCAACCCTTTTCTTTTATTTTTATTATTTTAACGGATACAAAAATTTAAGATATAATAGATTATAAAATTATTCAAGGACTCATAAATTAATTTAATAATTATTGACCTGTTTAAAAATAATATAATTAAAGAACTTTTTTTATTGAACTATTATAACTCAGATATTAAATCTGTAATATTTACTTGTAAATTCTTTTGAGGTGTAAAGGTTATATTAGATAAGCTATTATCATTATTTATTAACATTTTAATTGTTTATATTAAGCTATACATTATGTTGTACCTTGCAGCATTTTAACGTCAAGCATGGTGGAAAGTCCCCCGGGGCCAGACACATTCACACTTCTAAGGTGACATTTGATTAGGTGGAATGAATATTAGTGAAAATAAAAATAGGAAAGGAAGTGGAAATAGAGAGGAGAATGGAAGTCTATTACTTTATTTGACATGTCATAGGAATAATTGAGATAATATGCACTGTTTGATATGAGAATAAATTAAAAAAATAGAAAGACAATGTAAATAGAAAGATTAAATTACCTTTAAAAAATTAAATATTAATATAAAATTAATTTATTTTAATATGTTAATAA
>JANHAO010004307.1:0-24479 GCA_026873985.1 Saraca asoca
TTTCTCCCGTTTTTTTTTTGTTTTTCGGTTTGGTGCCCAAATTAAAAGGTCCTTTTATCCCCCCCTTGGTCCCATCCCCCACTGGGGGGAATACCTGGAAAAAAAAAAAACCCCCCCCCCCCCCCCCCCCCCCTTCCAGATTTTCTTTGGCTGGACAGACTCACTAACACAATTTGCCCATGTCTGATTTCCAGGTTTGGTAAACAAATAAGATATGAATCTCGGAAAGCAAGAGCTGATACAAGAAAACGTGTAAAAGGTAGATTTGTGAAAGCGGGTGAAGCATATGATTATGATCCTCTGGTGACAAGGAACTTCTAAGCATGCTACTCACAACCACTGTCTTTTACCTAGCAAGATATGGTTCTGGATTCCGACTGGTAAGGTAGTCATTAGACATTGTAAATGCATTACTTTTTCCCAACTTTTAGTGTGAAGAAGATTTGTTCATCTAATGAATCTGGGATAGCATTTTAATGTAGCTAGATAATCATTCAAAACTAAACTACTTAGGGTGATTGTTACAGGTCTCTTAGAGCCTTTAACAGGTTACACAATCACTCTTTAGATGGAAACAAAGATATGAAGAGGAGGTTGCATGGAAAATATCAGAAGAAGAGGTTCCATTTAGCTATATGTAGGAAATGTAAGAGGTAGCAGGCATGGGGATGAGTGGATTTGAACAGATTCAAATTGCATCACAGTCAGTTTCAATTCATACAAGCAAGGGGTAAGATAAATGGCTCCTATTGCTACCCTAATTACTTGAATTAAATCCGATTGGTAGTGAAGTCATAATTAATGGAGTGCCTAAATCCATATATACACCAATATTTCTGAATCAGTTCTCTCATTTGTCTCTGCTTTATGACAATCAAGATGAATTTTTTTGTTGCTTAAACTTTAAAGGTGAAGATTGTATGTATTTCCCTTTTTTTTTTTTCCTGTTTTAGATTTCAACTTTAAAGGAAATATTTGTTAGGAGGATCCTTTTTTTTATTTTTTTTTTGCCCAACGTTTTGGAGGATCTCTATGTCTTCTCATTTAACATTTGGATTCCATTGTTTCTATTATTTGCAGGTCTATGTACTCTATCTTGATTTAAGAAGGGTTGTGCATGGTGATCCATCCTGAACTTTAACAGGTGATATTGAATGAATCACTGTGCCTATCTATCATATATAAGTACCATTTTAGTAAAGAATAAAAGGGAAACTGGTGTTTGGCAAGAAGGTCCAGCCAACCATATTTTTCCTGCTTTCAGTCTGTTTCTCTCTGGTAGGGATGGACCTAAGACCAAAAGTCTATGAGGGAAAATGATAAGTCACTTGAGTTTGTGCACTTAAATACGTGCATTGCTGATGTGGCAGAATATGAACAAATTGGATCTGTTTAAATCAGATTGCAACTTGTTTATCATTGAGTGGAAGATTGTGAACGGACAAAGTGAATGTAGCATTTATCCCAAAATAAACACCACCTTGCCCTGTGGCACTCAACCCATGGTCCAAGGTCAGTAGACACCATCTTTTGGCATCTCTTCATATTTTTTTTAAACTTTCATCAGATTAGTGTGGTCAGATGTTGATTGAGGGACTATTGTTGCTTACTTGCTGGGAAGCCATTGAATATTTGTGGATAGCAACCATATGCATTTTGGCCACCAATGTACTGCCTCAGTTACTATTACGTGTAGTATTGCTCCTAGCTTTTTCAGAGGAATGGTGACTATTTTTTTATATTTGTAAAACATTGCTTCTATCTCTTAAAGTTTATTCCTTCTCACATCGAAGATGTTCAATGTTCATAATTGTTTGCTCGTTTTGCACAATTGTAGTGCAGTCCTAACCAGCGATGGTAGCCCATAAGTCTTTCTGTTATGCTCATTTAATGTGAGAATAAAAGTAAAAACGTGTGGTCGAATTACTGAAACATCACAGTTTGTTTTTCACTTTGTATAGCTAATGAATTTGAGGTTTAGAAACTACTTCATTGGAAGTGGCTGCCAAACAAATAAACTTAAACATATACTTCAGGATTTTACTCTTGTTTGCAATTTAAAACCAGTATTTTGTCGGAAGGACATGCGAAAGAAACGGAATTAGTAAGAAGTATGATCTGTTTGTTGACGCTTCATGTTGCCTTGTACATGTGGGGTAATTAACTGCATGGAGTGTTCCATCCATACATGATTCAAATGTTCTCCTCAAGGGCGGAGGGTAAGGGGTTGTGTAGGGAGGCCAACCGAATAATTTAATTTTGTAGGGGAGTTAATCTGACAATTTTTTTCTGCAAAAAAAAATTATATGTAAAATAAAAAAAATTTCAAAATTTAGGGGTTCATACATACATGAGGTGCCACCCGTTTACCCTCACCAGTCATGAAGTCCCTGGATGACCACTCCCTTTATGGCTGAAAAAAATCTGTGACCAGATCATGCATGTTTGTGAGACAAATGCTAGACACTACTTGCAATTAACGCACAAGCAAACATAAGTGTTCACAGGTTACACATGTCTAGATGTGAGTCAGTTATAAATGAATTAGATATGCAACCAATGAATCTGAATTCTCGAACTCCAGTAGTTTCTCTTGGGGGCTTTGTAAATATAGGATATGAGATACATGCAACTACTGCAGTTTGTTACAGAAACCACTGGCAAATATATGTAACATACGTTCCTTTTCAGTCTGCTGTCTGTTACCATAAAAGGTTGAAGTTTCAATTGTGTTAATTTCCAATTTTAGCGTTAAATCTTAATTATAGATATGTTGCATCTACTGAAACATATAAAGGTAAACCAATGTTATTGTCTTCCTTAGTTTCCACTTAATTTGTATTGTTCTACAACTTTTGCCGTAGAATTTGGATATTGACAAGAATTGTAACATTTTTAGCAGATTCTCTACCTATAAACTAAGAAAAAGAGCACATACCCAGCATAGAAGATCATGTATTATAAAGTAAAACTGAAATTATAGAAACTGGAAAGGTTCTTTTAGCATTCTTGAACACTTTCTGTCGGTGCTTGTGTTAGGCAGGCTTCCTTCTTCCCTCCTTACAATGGTTGGAAGAACAACCTCTACTGCAGCTCCAACAAGATACCTTCTCGTAAGGTTTTGACAGCTATCACAGAGAAAACACCTTACATGCCTGAGAGCCAAGAAATTGGCTTTATGAACCAATTTGTCACATCTTCTGCATAAATATGCATTATCAGCTTGGCAATACAAAGAAGCCTTCAACCCACACAGCTCACAGCATATTGAACCTCTGGTTGGGCCATCTGAATCGGCAACCTCTTCACGCATGGAGTTTTTGCGGAAACCACCATGTTTTGCCTCTTTTGCACCTTTGCACATTATGAGAAGCTCTAAATGGTATAAACTTTGCAGTTCCTTGAACAAATGGTACAACTTAGTGGTTGAATAAATGCCTTTTATAACAAATCGTCCGCATGGATCACATACACAACTCTTTTGGTGGTATTCTTTTGAACAAGGACATGAATGCCACTACTTGCACGGAATCACCAGTGTTTCGTTTTACCCTCTTTTGTCTTTTTCCAATCATGTCAAGGGAAGGTCATGTTAGTAATTGAACACAGAGAATTTGTGACTCCACTAATTTTGACAATGTAGAAAAAGTTAATTATGATTTAACTTTAAGCTTCATGGGATGCTTCCAGGATCATCATGAGCCATAATTTTTTTTTTTTTTTTGTTGCTGAGTGGTTTACCAAGTCAATTTGGGTTCCTAAAGAAGAAGAGTTTAATGTATGGTCTAGAATTAGCTCCTTTTAAATATGTGACCACCGAAGTTCATTTGGTTCTTTGCACGTAAGGCCACTTTAATTGGAAATTAATTTGATCTATTTGGGTATTGGTAGAAAGTAGAAACTTCTGTAATTTTGCACCATTCCTTTCTTGCTCACTTTTGTTTACAATAAAATAGATATAATCAAATTTAATTCACATTGTACAGTTTATAATGATGGTGAAGGTAACATTTTTTTTTTTTTTTCCATTCAAGAACCGAAGAAAGTAGCTTACTTTTGGGAGCCACGACTGCAAAAAATGTCCTTGTCCACAAATTGTTTTAGGGGTTGATGAATTAGTCCACATGTATGGCTTAAAAACAAAACTTTCAGCCTCTCAACTGCCACAAATATGAGTTGGTGACTTCAGAAAAAAGAGGACAAAAGGGAATAGAATGGGTTTGGGTTTGGGTTTGGTGCTTTTGGTGACTATGGATGAGAAAATGGCATGAATTGCAGCCGCTTAATATGACATACACACCAGACAAACCACTAAAGACCCAATTGGATAGGCAATTATTGAAGGAAAGCCTATTCTGTTGGGAAAGAAGGAAAGTTTCCGTTGGGGGAATTTGAAACTTCGACGACTTAAAGAAATTATTGAAAGCTTTAGCAAAAAGAAGGAAATGGAACACACTAGCTATCTTCTTACCATATCATATCCCATCATTTTATTTTTGGACATCACATCCTCAAAAGCATGAGCATTATGCATATTATTCGATATTTAGAAGGCAGATGTAAAATCAGTATCATGACTCCAACTTAATATTTTATTTTTTTGAATTACTCTAATTTTATAAATTGAGTTAGCTCTCATTAGCATATTTAAGAATCATAGATATGAATTTCTTTAATTTCTGATGTAAATTTAAGAAAATTATAAGTACAATTTTTTTTTGTAATTAGAATTGTAAATTCCAATAAAAAGTACATGGAATTTAAAATAAAAGCTTGTATCTCCATTTCTCTTAATCAAATTCAAGAATCTTATGTAATTATAGAAGTTTAATTTATATATATATATAAATAACTTCTCTCAAAAAAAAATACAAATGGATACTTATTTAAATCAATAGAGTTGTGGACTCTTACAATTTTGAATTGAATAATCATCCATTAACATAGGCAAATACATGATATATTAAAATCTGACATGAACGTCACATGATTTTATATATATATATATATATATATATGTAATACACACACATAAACAATAGAAATTGTAACCATTCAATTTGAGTGTGACGCATCAGGCAACTACTGTCAGAAAGGGTATTGAGTAGAGACGGAAGGTTTTGGTTTCTGATTTGGCTTACTGTTGAGTGCTGAGCCAGAAATAAGAATTCCATTGAAACCACTCAAAGTCTGAAACCTTGTTATGTTAAAAGTGTTTGGAAAAGTAATCATTCTATGTTTGCCACACCAAAAAAAATTATTTTTTAACTTTTTGATTTGATTAAATAATTTTTTTATATTTTAGAAATATTTGGTATACTAATTTTTTTTAAAAAAATTCTCTTTTAAAAAGTGAATCAAAGTAACATATAATTTATTATAATAGAATTTTCAATTATTTTTTTAATTTATTCCTCTTCTTTTGATTAATTAACAGTTTATATCTTAATTAATTAAAAATCCTCATTTTCAGTACTTAATTTTTTTTTCTAATATTATGCTACTTTTAATATTTTTTTTTTTACAAAATCAAAGAGGACATAAAAAATTATATATTATTGTATATTTGGTTTATACCCATTAATTCAATATAAATAAATAAATAAAAATAAGTAAAAAAATAAATACATAATTTCATAAAATATAATATAAATTATAATTAATTAAATTTTAGATAATTTTATTCTTATTTTAAATATTTGATTATATTAATATACTTTAACCTCAAAATAATTATAAATTAATTCATTCCATGTATTATCTCATGATATTAACATGTCTTTTTACGTCATTTTACATTTACAATCTAATTCAACTGTTAATTTTATCAAACGCATTTAATATAATCAGCTAGTGTTGATGGTAAAATTTGGTAATCCCCAAATCTCAGTTAACAGGAGTAGTTCTTATATCCTTAAGCTATAATCTGGTTGAAAAAAGTAAGGAAATAACAAAAGCAAGAAGAAAAAGGAGGAAGAACCAAATCAACAGCAGAAAATTTTTAACATGGTTTAGCTAAAATCAAACAGTATTGATCCTTATGTATACGGTATTATTTTTTATCTGATAAAATTTTTATAGACTTTCAGTATTTGTTCTTCAGCTTACTTTGCAATTATTTCGCCCTCCTATTTATAGAGACTAGGAGGTTACAAACATAATTTACTAAGTTATAAATCTATTACATCAAATAATAAATGTATTTGACAATTTAGACTTCTGTAGGGTGGCTCTTGCAAGTTGGCTCCTGCAGATGGGTCCCGTTCTTGGGTTTAACAAAAGCTCCCTGGAAGGTGGTTGAGGTAGCTTGTTTCGGTCTGCAAGTTTAAGCTTACCCTGTGAGCTGGAGTTTGTACTTGATGAATTGGAACCATTGTCTCGCGCTCTGAGCTCGCGACTCGTGTTTAGCAACCTAACATCTTAGTCTAGCAACTCGAGCTTGTCCCTTTATCGCCCAACAACTTGAGCTCGTCCCTAGACGACCCGAGGTCTTGGCCTTAGCAACCCCAAGCTGGTTTAAACCAGGCCTTTGCTGGTTGGACTTGCCCACTGGGCTTTTGCCAACCCATTTATGTGGCACCAAAAACCACTCATAACATAAGTTCCCCAACTCTCAATTCATTCTGTAGACTGGGAACTAAATCTCGTTAGCAAAATTCGGTGATCGTAGTTTGTGGATGATAGGGCCATAGCGCCTCAACTGGACCCGAGGTCGCAATTGGCAAAGGTCTATATATTTTAGCACTATAGTGCCTCAACTGGACCTGAGATTGCAATGGGCAAAGGTCTATGGATTTTAGTGTCATAGCACATCAACTAGATCTTAGGTCATAGTTGGCAATCTGTGCATATGATACTTGAGAAAGTTGGCCATATGCAAGCCCAGAAGGCTATGCATGCCCTTCAACAAAGAGTAGATCATATACATGTAAGCAAAAAATTACTTTAAGGCAATACCAATGGCATACCAAGGCTTCTTTCAACAAAAACAAAAAGGAAAGCTTAGACACTAGCTTTTAAATATCATTACAAAATGGTTCTCATCATGGAAGCTTGTCCCTGATCAGAGTCCACTTGCTGAGGTCGTTGCCCTGTAGGTCACACCATGTAATCTCTCAAGCGATCTCTCTTGATCAAGCTCTCAATTGTATCCCAAAGCTCCTAACAATTTGAGGTACTGTGCTTGACCTCATTATGATAAGTATAGAACTCTTCTTTGTTCCTTCACTTCTAGGGAACCTTCAAAGGGGGAGGCCTCCTAAAGTCTTGTCTTTCTCTTTTGGTTATGAATATCCTATCTTGAGTATCATATAGGACACTATAATTGCTATGACAGCCTTGATGTTAGGGGTGCTCGTTTCTAGCTTTCTTTTTAGGCTAGCCATCAGAGTTGTTCCTATGGTCGCTTTTCCCATTGCCAGAGTTATTCCTCTTCTTACTCTGATCGGGGCTGCCTGCTTCGTTCTTTTGATCGGGCTTGCATTAGCCGAAAGTTTCCTCCCGTTTAATCTGCTTGACAGCTCGATCATAAAATTCATCCTGATTTGTCACTGGGGATTTGTATAAACTTTTATATAGCTTTCCATCCTTACAAAGTCCTGTTGATATCACAGTTAGAATGGCTTTATCCGAGGGCTTTTCCATGCTGTTAATCTCGTGCCTGAATCAGGCAATGTAATGTTTCAGTGATTTATGCTTATGATGAAAGATCGTTAAGAGGTGACAAGGGGGTGCGAGCTATCTTTTTAGTGTTCTATACTAACTGAAAAAATTTTCCTGGCATTCTTCCCAACTGCCAATGATATGAATTGAAAGGCTTCTGAATCATGTTCGAGGTACATTTTCCAATGTAGCAGGGAAGACTCAGCATCTAATCAGGGGATTACCTGTTTGGAGATCCATCTAGACATTGAACATGTCCAGGTGGTCACACGAGTCGCTAACTTGTAAGGAGAGGTTCCGTCTCAATTTTCTTGGAGAAAAAGGGTCTACTCCTCGGAATATCCTCGATTATCTCGAGCTTGAGGGCATTCCTTTAATTGCTTCACCCTCTTAATTAACTCTTATACTAGTAAACACAATGTCCCAGATTGCTGACTAGAAGCCCGATGGCTCCTTTTATCTTCCTGATCACATGAGTAGCGACTTGAAGTATGCTCTTGCGAGCAGTGATCTGAGGTATGTTCTTGATTAGCTCTGCTTGAACATCCGGCTTCCTGCTGCTGGTGTATGTTTCTAGGTGTAACGACCTCGGCTTGCCTTTACATACCCTAAGCTTGTGCTTGCAGTAGTACTGTAACTGCTTTAGTTAATTCTCCCATCATATTTTTCAGTTTCTCTTGACACTGATGCCATGCTTGCATATTGTCGATCTCACGAGTGTCTATCAGAATGCCTAAACTTCTGGTGGCTCTTCCTCTAACCAATGTGGTTGCACAGGAAATGGACCAGAATACAGAAAATCAACCAGAATGTAGATGGGTCCTCCTTCTAGCGTTAAAATATTGATGGTGAAATTTGTTAATATCTCAGTCAACGAGAGTAGTTCTTGTATCCACAAACTGCAATCTAGTTGAGAAAAGCAAGGAAACAACAAAAGCAAGAAGAAGGATGAAGAAAAACCAAATCAACAGTAGAAAATTTTTAACGTAGTTTGGCTAAAACCAGACAGTACTGATCCCTATGTCCATGATATTATTTTTTTTGCTCTGATGAAATTTCTTCAAAGGTTTAGTATATGTTCTTCAGCTTACTTTACAATGATCTCCCCCTTCCTATTTATAGAAACTGGGAGGTTACAAACATAATTTACTAAATTATAAATCTATTACATCAAATAATAAATATATTTGACAACTTAGACTTTTGTAGGATGGCTCCTACAAGCTGGCTCTTGCAGGTGGGTACCATTCTTGGGTTTAACAAAAATGAGCCCCCTGGAAAGTGGTTAAGGTAGCTTGTTCTGATCTGCAAGTTTGAGCTTGCCCTGTGAGCTAGAGCTTGTGCTTGACAAACTAGAACCATTGTCTCGTGCTCTGAGCTCGAGACTCGCGTTTAGCAACCTAATGTCACGGTCTAGCGACCCGAGGCTGTCCCTTTATTGCCTAGTAGCTCGAGCTTGTCCCTGGGTGACCCGAGGTCTTGGCCTCAGCTACCCCAAGCTGGTTCAAGCTAAGCCTTCACTTGTTAGACTTGCCCGTTGAGCTTTTGCCAACTCATTTGTGTGGCACCAAAAACCACTCATAACAACTAGCTTAATAACTAATAAAACAGCTAACTTATTAATTATCAATTAATTTATCAACTACTTACCTCAAATGAACTCTTAGTCAAGACTCCTTTTAATATGATATACTATTTTTCTTTAAAAAAAAATCATTGATTTCTCCATTTTCATCACCATAATTATATTATTATTTTGTAGATAAATTTACACTAAACAAAAAAAAAATAAAGAGATAAACTACTTTCATCAATTTTAGGTAATTGCATTTAACACTCAAATAATTTTTATAATCGGTTCATTTAATTTTAGATAAGTGATAAATTGCACTTGTATAAGATATTTTCCCATAACTTTAAGATGAATGTAAGTGTTATATTATATTGACATGAAGACAAATATGTAATGATGGTTAATGAGCTATCCTACTCACACTAAATAATCAAAACATATTAAAATGATCAAAATACCCTCAAAATGAAAAAAAAATGAAAAAATAATATATAAGTTAGATTGCTCACAAATTTAAGTCACAAGATCTCCCTATTATGCTTATTCTTCTATAAAGTTTCATGCCAAATTGAGTACATTTATTCCCTTAAATTGCTTATAAAATATATATTTAGTGTTAAATTTAACTATCTTAAAATTAAAGGCTTATGAATATTAAATGTAATTATCTAAAATTAGAGGGAATAATTTATATTTTTTTAAAAATTATTAAAGTTACTGGATACCAGGGAGATTTGCAATAATTTATAAAAGATTTTAAGCCTCTGTGTGTAAAATAATAATAATAATTATTGACCCCTGACATTTTTTAAAATCTCTCTGTCTTTATGGAATATACAGAGTCTACTTCAAGAGATGTATGATGAACATTTTTTCTTTTAATCTTCCATTAAATTTTTCCTTTTTAGAAAAAGAAAAAGAGAGAAAGATTAAAAAAAAAGGTGTTCAACTGTCCATGGAACACTTTTTTTTTGTTTTGATTTTTTTTTAACTAGCCCAACTAATGTACAGTCCATAAAAGCAATATGGAGGCCCATTTCCGTCCAAATCGGGAAATTATTAGTATCTTCCCTCAACTGACAAGGTTAGTGACTTGTGGCACTAAACAACATTTTTGTTTTCATTTCATCATCTTGAAATCTCGTTTACACTTGACAACCGGTCACTCTTTCACAGTTTCACGCCTCACTCTGCTTTCATACTTAATTTAATGCACCACCGAAAGAAAACCGAGCCCGCCACCATCATTGGCCTTCCCTCGACTTCCAATGCCCGCCAATTTTATCAAACCTTCAACTCCACTCCCTCCTCGCTTCAAATCCCTCCTCTAAACCTTCTCCCTCTTACTCAACCTCTACCTCCTCGTCAACCTCTGGTATCCCTTCTCCCCAGTTTCACCAATCATCAATCGCCTCCCCAAGTCCCCTCTCACCCGCCGACACTTACTCTTCGGTATCGCTTCGTCCTCTCTCTCTTGGGGCCGAAGACAACCATATGTCAAATCATGGTACTCCCCCAATTCCACTCGCGCATTCGCTTTCCTGGACCGCCCTGTGCTCATTGCCACCTCCTCACCCGACATTCCACCGGCCGTGATCTCCGCTGACACATCGAAGTTTCCGTATACATTCAGAGGAGGACTACGGTCGGCGATTCGCGTCGCACGCGTGGTGAAGGAAGTTGTTGATCGTAATGAATCTGATGTTCGGTGGTTCGTGTTTGGTGATGATGACACGGTGTTCTTTGTCGACAATTTGGTAAGTACACTATCGAAGTACGATCACAATAGGTGGTTTTACATTGGGAGCAATTCGGAGAGTTACTTGTGAAGTATTCTTTTGAGGGGATATAGCCATATGTATGGAAGCGATTCCAGGAATTATTCCTGCCTGGCTGAACTCGGCGTTGGGTTAACGCATGAACCTGGGTTTCATCAGGTAAAAAATTGTTTTTTTTTTTTTTTTGTTCTTCAAATTGACATTATTTTTCTGATACACTAGTTCAGTTTGTAGATTTGACGTTAAAAAAAATGTCACATAAAACTCATCTCTAAATAAGGTTGAGGTGTTGCATACATTGGTTTTGCGCTTTCTTAGACTGGTGTTTCAACTGTGAAATGTTGAAGGCAATCTCTGAAATAATTATGAGAATTGAAAAAGTATTTGATTTTAGGCAATGGAATAGATAAACTGATACGCATTTATTCTCCCACTCTAATCTCTATTTACCAATGTGAGTAGTGATTATTTTTTCTGCCTTATTGACTTAAAAGGCACTAGATCAATGTCATAATGATTCATTCTGTGATATATGTTGTCTGTGTCCGTTGATGATTTTAATGTTGTTTGTGTCCGGTGACGATTTTATTAGTTGATATATTTTGTCTTTCATGCACATTTGATGGTATGCAATAGAATCTGCCTTTTACTGCTTTAGTGTCTTAGTTAAATACCATGAGATGTTTATTTATGATCACAGTCTTCTTAATGTCTTTAGCTGACTTTCATTTGCATTCATGAATTATGTAAACTCAATAGGGTTCTTCTGTTTTTAAATCACGCCTATAACTTAGCTAACTCTATTTTGTAGCAATGATCAATTACTCATTTATTTGTTGCAACAGTTAGACATGCGAGGTAATTTGTTTGGAATGCTGGCTGCACATCTGTTATCTCTTTTGGTGTCCCTTCATCACTTAGATGCAGTGGAGCCTCTATTTCCTAACCTTAATAGAACACAAGCCTTGGAACATCTTTCTGCAGCTGCAAACATTGATCCTGCCAGGATATTGCAGCAAACTGTCTGCTATGAATGTGCAAATTTATTGACTGTCTCCATTTCCTGGGGTCACTCTGTCCAAATTTTTCATGGCAATGAACTTCCAGATCTCTTTTCATTACAGAGGACTTTTATGCCATGGAAGAGGGGTAGTAATGTTGAAGCTAATTTTATGTTTAATACGAGAGATTATCCTAGAGATCCATGCAAAAGGCCTTCTGTCTTTTACATGCAAAGTGTTACATCTGACAAAAGGGGCATCTGGAGCAATTATGAAAGGCATGTTGCTAGGAATTGTCTAGAATTGAATGCTATAAATTAGTTGAAACAGTGTCACGACCCGCCTAGGGGTCTGTGACCGGCGTAAAAGGTCACTTGTAAGAAACCTCCTACAAACTTAATTATGCATATCAACCTATATATATATATATACACATTTATTTCTGTCGAAAATTCGGTAGAATTTTCCCTATAATCTGGACACCTAGGCTCAAGACCTTAATACACAATAAGGGTCACATGCTTATCAAAACCTATATAACAATTAAACAAATACACAGTGGCTCAGTTTAGACAGTAACAATCTACTGAGCATCCAGGATTCCATCATTAACATAATACAGTAAATATTTCTATCTACAGCCAAATCACAATACCAATTTAGACAAATAATATAGGCTATGTACGCAACTACAAATCAAATATATGGTGGCCCAAATTGAACATCTATTCTATTGGTTTTCCATAACTCAACTAATACAATATGTATTTATTATTTTATCAATTACTATTTTACTAATTGCTGTTTATATATATTTATTAGTTTATATCTCTTATTTTCATATACGGAGGCTTCAGGAATGCGAGTAGTCTAACCACCGATTGAAATTTAATTTACCAATTGATTATATGAAATTCATTGGAAAACATTCACCTTTGAGACTAAACATTTCTATTAAATGTAATTCTTATCAATCAAAATTCTTATGAAAATTCTTTCATGAATTATCTTGTGAGAGAAAAACATATATTTCTTAAATAGCTTTTTCAATAGTCCAAAATTTTATATAAATAAAATATTTCAAAACATATTTCTTTTTCTTTAGAGAAGTATTGATTGGATCTCGATAATTTCAATAGGTAATCAGAATCGATCAGATCATCTCTATACCATCTACAACAGCAATAAAATATATTATGTTATTACACCCTCCCCCTATTGTTCCAACTATCATCGGATGGTCACAAGTGCACTTGAAGGTTTCCTGGGATTATCCAGTGGTTCCGGACCCAAAGGAATCCAATAAGGAACCAGAACCGAACCTCCAAATCCATCTGCATCAAACCTAGTCAGATCACCCCCTTATTTCTCCTACAGATTAGAACTAATATACACAGATGCACTTGTGGATCGCTAAGGAATTACTAATGGATCCTCAATTAAATAAATCATTTTAACATATATATTAAAATAAGAAGTTTAGTATTTGAGTAAACATCCGTATCAAAATATATTTAAATCAATCAAAGTACTTTCAAAATCAACTAAAGGATTTCTATTTTCTTTTTCATTCAAAACGTGGATAACAATATCAACACTTGAATTCCAAGGAAATTTCTATTGGTAATCGTGACATTATCATTTATCAGTATTTCCTATTCACTTACTGCAGATATCGTGTACTCATATTCATCAGTCTCATTTTTCATTACCGCCTATTGGGCTATTATCGCCATTCAAGCCAGTTACTGTATTATCCAGCCATACAGGCTGTTTACAGACATTACCCGATTACTAATAGATTTTCATTGAGTCCAGAGTCTTAAATTGTTTAAAACCTTTCACATTGAAAATATTTTTATCAATTTTTATAATAAAACAAGTTAAAAATACATGTTTTGATTACGAATAATACTTCATAATAAATCATCATCGGTATTTCAAATTATTGAAATCATCACTTATTTATAAAATTACCATTCAACGTAAAACAACTTTTGCAAGGGTGGGACTCTCCACTCACATTCAAGGTGTAAAACTTATAGAAATTCAAGCATTACACTTTTTATAATTTATCAAGAACACCTCACATTATCAATAAAATTTTTCACTTTCGTCGACACATCCAAATTGCAAAACTTACAGCAACTAAAATTACTCAGCAAGTCAGAATTTATACAACAATCAACAATCCAGAATTTACATAGCAAACTAGAGCTTATACAGCAACCAAAATTTACACATACCAGCAAAACAGATTATCAATTCACATTCAAATTGAAAAACTTACAGAGATTTGAGTATTATGAACTTTATAATTTATTAAGAATGCATCAGAATCAAACAATAACAAATTCTCTTATTTTTCATCAGCTATGCATATTTAAATTCAAACACAAATTTCTTGACAACTTTTAATTAGAATATTATGGAATAAAACTAATGATCTAGGATTACTCACCGTATTCTGGAGGTCCACCAGTCAGCTCGCCGCCGGCCGGAACGTCGTCAACTGCCCATTTCTTATAGCTAGTCGAACCAACAGATAACAAGGGAGGTAGAAGGAGCCAAGCTGCTACAAGCTCAACCAGTTAGGAATTTTGTCGGAAGGGAGAAAGAAATCGCTCATCGATGAAGAGAAGATCGGTCGGCAGCCAAAGCTGCCATGGCCGAACAGCTTAACTTCGCCGGTCACAGCCAAGAACCTGAACCCAACAAGCCGAAGGAGAAGGGAATCAATCAAAAACTAGCCGGACTTCCTTTAGCTAAGAATGGTGGCCAGAGGTATACCGGCCAAAATGAGAGCTCCAAAAGTTTTCGAACTGCACCAAAAAACGCAATCGGAGAGAAGAAACCAAGAAGAAGAAGCCATTCGGGGGTTGGCCGGTCTTCAACTGGCTGGCCCCCTTTTTAAAATTAAAAATATTATTTATAATTTGTACTTTGGCCCCAAATTTTTACACCGCCTTACACTAAGGCTCAAGACTTTGTGCTGCCTTAACAAATGTCCAGATTTCACAAATCTTTTCAATTTAATCCCTACCAATTTTTTAATTTAGTCCTTTTCAATTTTTTTTTCCAGATGTTACAAACAGATCAGAGTTTTTTCAAGGAAGCTAAAGCTTGATATGGAACAAGTATTGCTGATTTAACTTTAATACTGTTCAACTTGAACTGAGTTGTTTACCGTGATCACATTCTTATCTTAGTTATACCATAATGTGTCTTGTTACAGATCAAAGCCCTGCATCGTCAGTGCTGCAATGTTTTGCCATCCTCAGATGATGAATCAATGAGAATTCATATTCGTGAATGTGGAATTCATGAACTAATCTTCATGAGATCCTAGAATTCTTTTGAGAGTTGCCTGTTATGGACCAGGAGGATGATAGTGAAGACATGCAGGCTGAAATCCTAGAGAGCTATCCAGAGCTACCTCAGATCCCTCAATCCAGGCCCAAACGTAATCCAATTAGACCCAAGTGGATGAGAGACTGTGAGATGCCTTGAAGCAGTGTCAGCAGGAAGGTGAAAGTTAGTTATAGCTGTTATTATAATCTGTTATTGCAGTCTGTTATTTTCCTTCTGTATTTGTAGGATTGCCTGAACAATTGTGAATTATTCCCTCAATAGCATATAAGGGGGAGGATGGTAATGATGAAGGCATGAAATGAATGAATGAGTTAGTTTTATTTTCTCCTTCCTCTGGTATACTTTAGTATTTTGCTGCTTAGGCCATTACATTGCCACACTCGGAAACTCCAGGTTTTCACAAGCTTTGAAAGGTCGGAGGAGTTTGTTGCCATCTTGAAGTTAAACTGCTGCTCTGAAGGTTGTTTTTTTCTCTAATGACGTAATTGGAAATTAATTTGGAATGATAGTTTCTCTCATAATTCAAATATTTTTTAGCCTGTAGCCTGTAGTTGTTCCAAATTTTGGTAATAGATATATAATTCTACTTTGGAATTACGAAATAACGTACATCTCACCTAGGGGAATACGCTTTTTTTAGTTTTTCCTCCTTATTTTTTTTTCTGATGCCTATTTTCCTTGTCCTCATTACAGAAGAGAAAGATCCTTGTCTTCTTCGTGGAAGAAAAGAAAAATATACCTGAAGATGGGTGAAAGATCTCGGAGAAGGCAAAAAATTATAGTCATTCCCTTTTTTAGCCTAGCAAGTAATCAACATCTCATAACTTGCCTGAGTTGCCTGGTCTGTTTGTTTCTTGTGATCCCCATGTGAGCTTTCACACTAGCTTCTTCCCCTTAGTTGTACATTTTTTAACTTATACTTTACTCCTCACTTTTGATGCATGACACCTGTGAGTTATGAAGTGTGTCCTTCACGTCGAAACTCTAGTTTGGAGGGATGATTCTTATCGGTCATCCTTTTTGGTCTGGAATGTGATCCTAATGTGAACCAGTCTACAAAACACGCTGTATTCCAACTTATGATTTGGTCTGCTAAAATTTTTTGTAAATCTTTCATGAAGCATATATATACAATTAATTATTTTATTAGGATAAAATTCTTTGCATATATGCTGGTTTGCTCACATCTTTATAACAAATCACCATTATATTCCATCTATAACAGTTGATTAGAAAAACAAATTACTTGAGTATTTCTTAAAGGGTTCTTATTTAATGATCTAAGTAATAGAAAATGAAAATTTTGCTTGAAAATTTCGGTTACTTGTTGAATATCCTTTTTCCAGTTTCTTTCCCATTCGTCCATTATTTTTACCGTGTTTATTGAAAACACGGCATCACTTTGTACGCACTGCCAAAAATAGTATTCCTTTTATATCAATAATAAAATAAAAGAGGTTACTTATAACATCAACATGTACTGTCACAAGCCTAATGTGATATGTAGTCAAACACTTGCTTATGTTATCAAAATCCAAAAAGCAGGAAAACATGTTTTGGGATCAGTATTTATGCATTCCAGAATTGAGACAGACTCCTATGTTAATTTGGCACCTCCAATTAGTAAGATCTATGACCAAGTAAAGTATAAATTAAAATTTGAGGATGACCAAGTAAAGCCGAAAATTTATACTTTTCCAGAATCAAATGGGCTTGATTCATCCTAGCACATGGTGAGTGGTGATGGAACAAATCATGCATTAGGTCAGGCTTCCACCCTCCCAAACTTACCTAACAGCTTAAGCGCCCTTTTTGAAACGCGCGCAGACATCATTTGAGAACAAGTCATTCTAAATTTCTAGTTGAGGTTTTTGATGTGACGTTTTTTTCTCCGTAAATGATGAAAACAAATGTCGTTTTGAAGAACTCAGATTTTGTCTACATTTATCTCTTGTCCTTGTTGAATTGCATTGACTAAAGCACTTGGAGGACTTTTACTTGACAGATGGCCTCCCATCTTCTCACCACCCATGCAAGAATTTCTCGCCGTTTTCTACCCACACTTGCAGACTGCACAGTCAATGGCAAACGTGCCATTCTGATTGGCGATAGCTTCAATTTCTTCTTTGCATAGACCTACCGCATGTATTTCACATTGAGAAGTAACTGAATTGAAACGTTTAAGTCTGCGCTTTCTTACGCCGTGAAATGCGCTTGTACTTTGTTTAATTATTCAGTTCCAAGATGTCTGCACCTTTTCTCATACATAGCTGAATCTATGCCATGCCAGAACAATAAACAAACCTCTGCAAATTTGCATCTGATCTAATTTTCTGGTTAATATGCAGCTTTTTCACAACCCCACCAAAACCCAATCTCTGATAAACTTCATTTTGGTCTCCTCTTCTTTGTGTCTCATTTATCTTATTGTACCACTATTGCTCCTGCGTAGCTCTAAGCAAGTAAATATAGATTCTTCTTCATCAAATGATGTGTCTGCACCCACCACTACTGATCATGTTGTGTTTGGAATTGCTTCAAATCAGAAATCATGGCCCAAGAGGAAGGACTATGTCAAGCTATGGTGGAAGCCTCATGAAATGAAAGGATGTGTATTTCTGGATAGCCTACCACCTGAAGATCGTGCCAGCAATGGTACCAGTTCTAATCCTCCTCTTTGTCTCTCTGAAGATACTTCACGATTTCGATACACCTGCCAGGGTGGTCTGCGGTCAGCAATCCGTGTGGCACGTGTTGTTGTGGAGACTGTAGCTCTCTATAATCATTCTGATGTGAGATGGTATGTCTTTGGGGATGATGACACAGTTTTCTTCCCAGAAAATTTGGTGAAAACTCTTTCCAAATATGATCATGAGCTTTGGTACTATATTGGCACACACTCGGAGATTTATGAGCAGAATCGGTTGTTTGGCTTTGGAATGGCTTTTGGTGGAGCAGGTTTTGCTATCAGTTCTCCTTTAGCAGAAATTTTAGCCAAGGTTTTTGATTCTTGTCTAGAACGGTATCCTCATCTTTATGGAAGTGATGGTAGAATTTACTCTTGCTTAGCAGAACTTGGTGTAGGATTAACTCATGAACCCGGTTTTCATCAGGTAAATCCATAATTTTTTTTTGAAATTATGGATAAAAGAAAATGTAACTTCTTCATTTTTTTTTTCTCCTTATTTTCTTTAATAATACTCTGTTTTGTGGTTATGAATCTGAATCAGGTTGATTTACGGGGAAATACCTTTGGTCTATTGGCTGCACATCCATTAGCTCCTTTGTCATCTCTTCATCACTTGGATTACACGGATCCAATATTTCCAAACATGACAAATTCACAAGCTATGCAGCGTCTATTTGAAGCCGTCAATGTTGATTCTCAGAGGATCCTGCAGCAAACAGTTTGCTATGACAGATGGTTTTCATGGACAATTTCGGTGTCATGGGGCTACGCTGTTCAGGTGTTTCCAAACCATATGTTTTTGCCAGATGTTCTGAAAGTGCAGAAAACATTCGAGCAGTGGAAGAAGGGAAATGTTTTGGCAGGAGTATATACTTTTAATACAAAGGAACTTCACCCTGACCCTTGTAGAAGACCCAGAATTTTCTATATGGACAGTGTGTCTTCTTATAAGGATGAAATCATTACCAATTATAAGAAATCTGATCAGAACTGTTCATTTGACATGGCATCGCCAAAGAAATTAGATGTCATCAAAGTGATCACAAATAAGCTAAACCTTAACATCAAACAGGTATTTTATATTATTTCATAAAATGTTATTTACACATCTCAGAATCCTCTTATATTGTGAGAGGAGTAGGCCCACACACAATCATAAACATATCCCCTCCTACATGATGAAATTATTATGAATCAATTTAATTATGCTTCAAATTACTTCAGGCCTAAAGGGTGTATGGCTTAGGAACAATACTGATTCTCTGTTCATTCCTATTCAGTTGCAAGCACCAAGAAGGCAATGTTGTGATGTGTTGCCCGCCACTACTCGTGATGTGATGGAAATTGCAATTAGAGAATGCAGAGACGATGAATTGATTTACATGCACTGACAGAAATTAGTGGATAAATGTTGATATGGACAAGCAAGGGGCGCATTGAAGGTGACTAGTGGGGATGGAAATGTCACTAAATGATTGTAAAGCCATGAGACAGTCTAATGCTTTTTAGAACTGAGTCATTCCGCATTGCAGCAGGATCCACATCAACAAAATCACTGGCTTCTATGAGAGTTTTTATGATTCATCCTTTCCTAGAAGGGACAAATAGAATGTATATGTTTACCTTTGAAAAGCAGTTAAAGATATTGTCGTCCTTGTGCATTCTTTATTAACACGAGATAATTCGTGAGACAGAAGGTGAAGAGGGGATAGCTGGCAATGACATTGTTGTAGTTCATAACATCATCTAGTTCAACTTGTCCAATCTGACTAGCCTAGTCCGCAAAAAATGCAGACTGTCATTTTGACGGTCTAAGTTTTAATGTGAATAGTTCTCAGGACTAATAGGCTGGTCCACAACCATTTTATTTTTTCTAAAAAAATCATTTTAAATCAATTTTAATACAATTCTTAGTTTAAAATGATAATTTTACACTTAAAAGATTTTAAAATCATAAATTTATACTTATTTTCAATGTTAAAAACTTATAAATAATAATAATAAAAACTTAAAGACATACCAAAATTATATCATAAATAATATCATAACACACGAAATTCATAAAACATAAAATATATAATTATACAAGTAAAAAAAGTGTATGAATATGTCTATAACTATTTATTAAGTAAATATAAAAAAAATGTGTATATCAATCTGTAAATATTTAGTTCTGATCTACATGGACTAGATTCAAATAAATTCATATTGTGGGAGACTTCACTTTAAGATGTAATTTGCATTTTTTTTTTTATAGACTAACGGGCTGATTCCCGAATGGTCAAGTTGGTTTCTATATTTATCTCTTTTTTATGTGGAGAGAAAAAAAAAAAAAAGGTAGTTGCTAGTGATAAAATTAGAAGAAAATGAAAAGAGAATAGTCTGAAATAAGGTGGAGAGAAATTACAACAATATTTTATATTAAATTTTATTTAATAAATTATTATTATATAAAAAAGAGTTATTTTATAGAATTATATTATTGAATGGTGGAAAACTTATCCTTTTAAAAGGTGAAATCTTCCATAAAATTGCATTTACTCGGTGGGTCCTTGTGGCGAAACACACAAGAGTACTTCCTTTTTTTTTCTTTTTGGTCCAATACAAGAGTACTACAAACTTACACAAAACAAATTCTAAACTTAGGTCAATTAAAAATAACATTTGGTTCATTACTTAAATAGGAGGGCTAAGATTTTGATGCTTCAACCATAACAGGATGAAGAAAAAAAAACCTTCTCCCTTTGCCTCTATGGAGCTTCACGATTTCGGACCAACGAAAATTTTCGCCAATTTGAAATTTTCCAGTCCAATAATGATGGAAACATGCTCCAGGATTCAACTTTATACTTAAGTCTCCACATACCAATTTTAGACATTTATTATTAGTTTGTGAAGATTTGAATCAATCATCAAGAAAACATTCTCCTGATTCTATATTATTTTTATTTTAAATTCTATTATTAAAAAAATAATTATTAATATATTTTATGTTAAAAATATTTAAAGGCTAACATTGTTTTATTATTTATTAATATAAGAATATATAAAAAAATAAAAGTGGAAAAAGGTCTATCATTTAACACTTTTATTATATACAAACATGGTGAATTCTATAACTATGTTGTCTCTAAACTCCTTCCTCAACTGAACAATGAATCTTTAAACATCAGAAAATTCACACAATGCCAATAAAGACAATGAGTTGCTGGAATAGAATGGTTTAAAGACAATGAGTTGCTCAAACAATGCAAACAATTTATCCATTAATTAGCATCCCTAAAGGCCCTTTGAGCTTTTTCTCCTTAAAGTATCATTCATTTTTTTTCCCTCCCACTATAACAGTGATATGCTTGACGTTGTGCTCAAAAAGCAAGAGAAAGATCATCCTAATGTGACCCACGATTCTTCTACTGTACTGTTAATTCAAAGTCAAACCTTGACAACTCATTGATATTGTTCAGGTAATGTTGATACTGTGTTGCGCTTCATGTGTAAGTTTATTTTCTGCATTAGCTTTATACTCTTCTGATATGTTCTTTTCTTGCGGGAGATGTTTATGGAGTTGTTTAAATGGAATGGAGCAGTAAATGCTGGAGGTTTCAAATAATGTTATATGGTATTTTAGCAATGAAGTAGACTCTACTTAAGAAGTATCAAACCTAGGATAAGATGCCAACCGCCTGATAGATAATTTGTTTTCCTTATTTCCCTTAAGACAGTAGGGTTTTAGATGTTGTACAGCATTGACTAGATGATCAACAATATGATCCTGAGCTGCTCACCAGAGTTCTTCAGAGATGCTTCTAACCCGGCATGATGAGCTGCTAATTGATACATTTGACTGGCTTGTTAAGAGAAATTAAGGAGGGGAATTTGCCTTGAACTTGGGGACCGCGGTGGGGATTGTTCCATGGGGTGTGGAATGGAAAGATTTTTTTGTCCCTTGGGCGTGAAGATAGGATAAGAGGGATTTGAAAAATATTGTTTTATTTTTACTTTGTAATATGTTATATATTTTAAATAAGAATATTTAAATATTTTCAAATTATATACTTATAAATTTATTATATTTTGTATAACTTAAATAATTGCATGACGAAGGAGTATATTAATTTGATATAAAGAAATTAAAATGGTTATTGTTTATATGTAATTTAGAGTTTTATTTATTTTTATTTAAAATCATTTACTAATTACATGTGAATTTACAACAGTTAATTTCAATTTATTTTTTTATTATTTTTTATCATTCCCTAAAAATTTCTATAGAGCTTTTTTGTCTTATAGGACATGACAATGGAGCATATTTTATCCCCAATAATGGAGCATGGGACAAAGCAAATTTTATCTACAATAGTATTTTTGGAAATTTTAAATGGTTAATTAAGTATTCTAATGTAATTAGAAGTATTAATTAATTAAAAATCTAATAATTCTGACAAAGATTAAAATTATTAAATATTGTAAATTTTCATTGTTTATATTTAGATATTAAAGAACATTTATACACTAGAAAAGATCTTGAGTAAAGGAATGGTTCTTTACTTAGAAATTGTTTTAAATTAATTAAAGTAATTAGAGAATGATTACAAAAGAAAGTTTATGAGTATAAACTCATAGGAAAGTGTTTAAACTTGTTGGATATAAAAAAGAGAGCATTACGTTAAAGAGTGTGGGCTTCTTAGACGTAAGAGGTTGCACTAGTTGTATAGCCCATTCATTATAAGTGGACAGCATAAGCCATGGGTAATCCTAACTTGTGCGTCAATCATATTACTTCCTCACTTTTACTTGTACTCAAAACTTTTTTATTTAAAGAGGAGTGAAGTCAAACTAATTTAGAAAGAACAATTAAGCCCTAGTGCACAAGTTGTGCACCAACTCTCTTTGTGTGATCTCATTTCTCATCTCTTTTTTGCATTCAAACACTAATCATGTCCTAATGAATTGTCATTTCTTGGAAAGTTAACACCTCTTAAGTTGAGCGATTGATTTTCATATTCTATAAGTTATATGAACTTGTAGAAGTTTTAAATCAAATTAGTTCATGTGGATCACCATTAATGTTAAAAATCAATTCTGAAAGAATAGCCTAATGACAGTCCAGATAACTTGATCTTGGGATTGGTTAGAGAGTTCGTAAAATTAATTGAAGATCAAATCGAGATTTGACTAAGGATTTCAAAAATTACTCTAAAAAAAATATAATTTAAACTACCAATATAAATTTTATCTTGCTTATAAATTGATTGGCAACAACATGATCTGAGATTGGGAAAAATTTTAAATTTTCACTATGCATATTTGATATACTTAGATTCGATTTTTCCAATAATAGTATCAAAGCCCATGTTGTTTTCCATTAATTCATAACTAAATATTTGATTGTTATGGTAATAATGGATATTATATGCATGTTATAATTTGGCTCCATATTATTAAAGGTTTTTTCTAAAGTGTAGAATTTTTCTGCAAAAAATGACAACTTGTTGGCCGTTCATAATAGTAAAAGATGGTTGGACCAATTACTACCTGTGGAGGACAACAAGCTAGGCAAAATGTTTTGGCATGGTTGGTTGGTTTTTCCGACCATGATGGATGGTGGTTTAGGCCACTTTAATTGGTTGTGATAATAATCAATTAGTCCTATGATTTAATCACACAAATATAATTTAGAAAATTAATTGCAATTACAACTAATTTTGAAAAAACTTGCCTAAATTGTATTCGTGTGATTATAGAAACTTTCCTTGACTTGGAAATAGTTGATGATAAAATCTGATCAACCAAAAAGTTTAGAAACCCCAAAACTACAATCTGAAGGTGTATAAAGAGAGAGAGAGAGAGAGAGAGAGAGAGGAAGAACAAGGGGACTCTAGGAGTTTTTTAATTAGACTTGTTCATAAGTTTAAAAGCCTGCTGGGTCAAAATGGGCTTTGCCCATTAATAAAGAATTCGGCCCAGTTTTCCAGATTTTAAACCCATTTGTCAATTATAGGCCAAATTCTATTAAGACTGGGTCAATACTGGGTTAAACCCAGGCCAGACCCAGGTCTAAAAAAATTAACTCCTGATTTACTTTCAGTTGTCACCATTTTTGTAACCCTAATCTCCTTTGTGATTCACTTGCTTTCAGCGCAGCAAGCAAGCACTATGGTCTCAGCGTTCAGAAATTAATCTTACCTAACCACCAAATTCACTGCTCTGCCTAGAAATCTTCACTCTTCCATATGGGTTCCTGGCATTCGCTCTGGATTTTGAGCTACAAAGCATTTTCTGCTCAAATCTTCAAATGGGCTTCCAATTAATGCAGTTGTTTCTTCTCAGGGTGGTGAGTTTTTTACTCTGATATATATTATCCATCATCATTCTTGCTTGTGTTTTATCTTTCTAATTTTCCA
>JANHAO010004308.1:0-24507 GCA_026873985.1 Saraca asoca
TTAGACTCATTAATCATTTTCAAGGATCCTTGTTGTGATTTTAACCCATAGAATATGATTAACAATTGAATGAATATTTAGTGATCAAGGAAGCATTAATCTCAAGTTGATTCCCTTAGCTGGTTGGTTTATCTATTTCTATTTTCATTTCTACATGTTAGTGTAGTTTTCTGTTAGATTAGTTTCTACCAACCCACCCTTATTTCCAGCTTCTAATTTGATTGATATCATCCAACAAATGATCCAAGGGCTTGACCCAGTGTTGCCTATACTACAAGTAGTTTAGGTAGCTTTGGTTGTATAAATTTCTAATTTGATCGGTCTCGACAACCACATCAGTAGGCTAGGTAAAAGATCTAATGAGCCATGTGAAAAGGTGGTTCCTTCTAGGTTTGAGAACAAATTTGACATATTAACCATTGAGAAAATCCTTTATGGCATGATATTTTCAATCATTTTTAAGTTTTGATGATGATCTTGTTTTGTATAAGATAAAATGCCTTGGTTGATTGTCTTGTTAAGTTCTCTTCTTGATTTAATCTTGTGGGAAATCATGTTAAATGTGTTACCATTGTGATTTGACTGGTACATATATGTTTTACTATGGTAACTTAAATTTTTTAACTTGATTTTATAGCTTGAAGAACCTGTTCCCCAAGAAAAGGTTAAAATTGGGTAGAAAGAGTAAGTTTCCCTATCAAAAATTATGATAGTGACTTAACCATGCAACAGCTATATTTTTGAATTTGTTGTTGCATTGACACACTTTATACAAAATATAGTCTGGTTTATGCAATATCACAATTGCACTAGCCGTTGGAACTAGAAAGAGCAAGCAATAGTTGTCTCCTTTGCTTTTTATAAAATAACAGCTCATGGTTAGCCTTATAATAGCCAATGACAATGGGAAACTTGTTAGACTACTATTGGGCACTTTACTTTTTGCTTCTTAGCTTCACCTATAAATAGAGGTCTTCTCCTTTTCAATAAAGCACACCACTACAACAAAGCATATTAAGCTTTAAGCTTCTTCTCTAATCTTCTATGTTATTCTTGAGAAAAAAAATTGTTCTTCATAGGCATATCTGCTCTTGGAGAGAGTTTGAGAAAAGAAACAGTCTTTTTATCTTTGAATGTAATTTGATTCACTAACTTAGGATTAAGTGAGAGAAACACTTGTATAATCCTTGAAAGCTAGGAACTATAGTCTTTGTGTGAAACTAGAAATCCTCAAGAGTGTGAATTGAGACTATTTTAGTCCTTAAAGATCAAGTGACAAAGGTTGTAAGAGGTCTAATATCAAAGTGATAGTGGATAACTCTCACCTGCTCATCTGACTTTGAAAGAGAGAAGTAGACATAAAAGACGTTCCTTTTAGAGCATTGAACCTTCTCACACTGATTGTATCTTCTCTACTATATTCTTTACTTTTATATTATTTTACTTAATGTTTACAAAGCTACTTGCTATTTCCAAACTATACATTTTATTTGCTCTTTGCGAATTGGAATTTGCTCTTTCTAGAAAAATTAAAAGAAATTTTTTATAAGGCTTGAAATTATTTTTACACCAATTCATCCCCTCTTGGAGTTTTAGCACTATCATTTTGCATCAAAGCTCAGTTTTTAATATGATCTTAACCAATTTAAGTAAAGATCTTGTAAGTATTGAATTATGACTATTGGAAGTATTGAATTATGATCTAACTATGACTATTCGAAATATTGATGGCACTAACTATGACTATTGTTTGATGGCATCAACTATGATTATCGGAAGTATTGAATAATGATTTATTTTCAAGCTATTGATGATGAAATGTGGGAAAGAATGATACACCACTCCAATGAAAAAGCAAGATGAAAAGGATGTTCCAAAACCAAAGAAAGATCGGAGTGAAGATGAAAAGAAAAAAAGCAATCTCCATGCTAAAGCAAAAAATGCAACCGTATGTACCATGGTTCCAAAAGAATTCTAGAAAATATCTGTTATGGGTGGTTTCTAGCATTGGCTAGATTGGCCAATGTGGGCCCAATAAGACAAGTCCAATCAAGAAAGGCTTTAAGTCATTTAGAAGTGTTAAGCTCACAAAGAGGGAGCATGGCTTGTTGATTACGAGCACGGGGTGCGAGACAAACTTAGAGACAAGAGTCTGCGCTCATCAAGCGAAACTGACCTCAGGTCACCAAGAGGAGCAAGCTGCATCCAGAGCTCGAGATCCAAAGCACTCAGCCTATGAGCTCGAGCTCAGGATCAGCCCGTAATGCCATAAATCACATGACTTATGTCCCGATCAAATAAGAGATCTCCAGTCCTAATGTATGGCCAAGTCTAATTAGCAATCAAGAGCACATTGTTCTAGCCAGCAAATTAGCCCCCGAGGGAAGACACCCAGTTGCAGACCTCATGAATACAGTCTAAGTTGTCTGTATGAAATAGATACATGATGTAACTAATGTATAAATTGGGAAATTACCATTGTAACCTCCCCTACTTCTATAAATTGGGGGTCAGTATATAGTAAAAGGGAAAACTTCCAGGAACACATGTAGAAGTTCTGTCAAAATACTGAGAGAGAAGCTTAAGGGAAATCTTATGAACTGTAACTCTGCCCATCTGAACAGTGAGAACCACAACCTAAAAGTAAATACAATTAATGTGGACATAAGGGTCATACTAGCTTTAGCCAAACCACAATAAAAACGCTCCTGGTGCTCGCCTTTCTCCTTCTTCATTCTTCTTCCCTATCTATCTACACACTTGCAACTCACATTTCGGGTATTGACTAAGATCTGGCTCTACAAAACTAGATTTTATCGTCAACATTTTGGCACTAGAGGAAGGGCCCCTGAACCTCTAAACTATTTTCCCTATATTTCTGTGATTCGCTGAGTAGCCGCAATGGTAGGAGGAAGAGTAACCAAGAGTATCAATGTTGTCACTGGCTAACCTGAAGATCATGTAGAGCAACAAGAGTTATCACCAAGGGGCTTAGCCTTCCCGGCTACAAGCGTATCTGCCATCCTTGCGATGGAACTGTTGATAATATGGCACCATCAACCTCCCAATACCTTGTTGCTCTTAAGGCTAATAGAGATCAGACCTGGCATCAGTGTCAGGAAGCACTTGAAAGCACGATAAAAGAGATGGCCTAAATGGTTAAAGCGTTAGCTCAGGCACAAGCCCAAAGCATAAAAATGGGCTCGGGTCATAGTATCGAGAAAGGGCCAATGCATTAATACGACTCATCTTTCTCACTCACGGGAAAGGTCAGGAGTTCAACGACTCCATAAGAGCTATAGCGGTCAGCGATCTAAGAGCTCACATTGCTCAAGAGGCTTGGACAGGTCTAGTCAAGGACACATCCCAAGTTATTATTCCCGTGATCAGGAGAATAATAAGGGCCAGCAATCTTCTGATCGACGGTCTAAAGTGCATGACCTGATGGTTGAAGAACTCCTCTGGAGGGTAAAGCAATTGGAAGAATGCCCTTGAGCTCAAGACAACCAAGATTGCTACAATGAGGGGACTCCATTCACCAGTGAGATAGAAAAGCAACCTCTCCCTTGTAAACTAAAGGTCCCTGTGATCTCGCAATACAATGGGGATAGCGACCCCTACGACCATCTGGATGCATTTAATATCTAGATGGATCTCCAAATAACTAACCCACTAGTTTAAATGTCGAGTCTTCCTGGCTACGCTCGGGGATATACACCAAACTTGGTTCAAAAATCTCCTGGCCCATTGCATTAGCAGTTGGAAAGAATTCCAAAAAAGATTTGTCAACCAATACAAGGCATTGAAAAGGTAGCTCGTGTCGCCTTGCCATCTCACAACAGTCTTCCAATGTGAGGGTGAACCATTGAAAGATTACATCGCTTGGTTCAGGTGTGAGATTAACAACATGGAGAAACCATCCAATGAGAGTATCTTGACAGTGATCTTTGTGGGACTCCACAAGGATGGAAAGTTGTACGAAAACATCTATAAGTCCCCAGTGAAGGATCTCGTTGAGTTTTATGAGCGAGCTGCCAAGGAAATTAGGTAGGAATAAGCTTTTGGCCCAAGAAGGCTAGGAAATGAGGATAATGAGAGCCATTCCAGAAGCGGAGGAAAGGATGACCAAGACAACCATGACGGCTAGCCAATAAAGAAGGCTAGAAGTAAGCTCCCTCGGTGCCAAGGTCGATATGATAGCTATAGTGTTTTGTCAGACACTCAAGAATGTATTTTTGCAATTGAAAAGGACAAGAAGGATTTTGGGAGGCCCCCACCTTTAAAGACTCACAACAAGTGTAGATACAATGGAGACCAATTTTGTGCCTACCACAAAGAGATTGAGCATGAAACTTCAAAGTGTTGGGCGCTCAAAGATGCCATCGAGGACCTCATGTGGAGAAGCCATTTGCGGGGCTATGTGGTGCAATCTTTCAAACAATGATCTCGACAATCATAACAATAATGGCTCTAGTGCTTTTACACTTTCTTTTCTTTTATATGTGTTGCTTAAATGTAAATAGAAATCTCTGATTTGTTTGTGAATTCTGATAATAAAATTTTGAATGATTTTTTAGGGGGACCCAAACACAGACTCAAAATTGTTAATTCTATAATGTTATTTTTCTGGAACTCAAGGAGTGAGATTTTGTGCTTACATACGGGTGGGGTCGAGACCTGTGAATTCTAGGTCTGGCATAGGATTGCTAGTATCATTTCAAGTCTAGCACATGATTGCCAGCATTTTCCTAGAGTCTAGCACAGGATTGCCAATAATTCGGGCTTGAGATTATTTCAAGTCTGGCACAGGATCACCAGCATCATTTCAAGTCTAGCATAGGATCTCTAACATCATTTCAAGTCTAGCATAGGATTGCCAACATTCGCCCAGAGTCTGGCACAGGATCGCCAGCATCATTTCAAGTCTGGCATAGGATCACTAGCAGTTTAGGCTCAAGATCATTCTAAATCTGGCACAGGATCGCCAGCTAATCCAGCCAACAAGATTGTGAGGTCATAGCTCTCATGCAATCTATTACCCACAGCTCTTATGTAGCCTATCACTTGCATCTCTTATATGACCTATCACCCACAGCTTTCATATGGCTTATCGCTCGTAACTCTCATGCAGCCTATTTTCCGCAACTCCTATACGGCCTATTCGGACTTTCAATCTCATACAAGCTTGTATGCTTAAGCACATGGCCTTAATTCTTTTGCTACCAAACCGCTGATGTATATTACCCGAAAATGGGTCAATACGGCAAATTGGTCATTTAACATGGCATGTATCCTTTTAAGTCATGAATTATTGGCTTGAATATATTTATACATGCTCTTCTACTATTAATTAAGGTCGATTGACCTGTCTAATGTACGTCTTGTTGAAATATTTGTTAAGCTGTGATTTTGCAAGAAATTATTTGCAACAACTTGCATAAGTTATGAAAAACATCTCACAGGGTGAACACAAAAAAAGTAAAAGGGAATAGAACTATTTGGTACCTCTTACTATGAGGTGCATCTGTGTAAAATTCGAAATCAAGCACAATGTCAAAATACAAGGCTCAAAAGGAGAAATACAAAATTGTACATTCAATTTACAAAAAAACTAATTTTTAGAAACTAGGCTCTAAAAAGAGGCAGGCTCGACTCTTGGGGCAGACAGAATATCCTTTGTCTACTCACTCGAAGGCTCCGTGACCTGCGAGCCAATCTCTTTGACAGTGATGCTCTCACTAGGAGGATCTCGGCTTACAGATGCTGCACCTTTATACGAAGATCCAGTTCTAGCAGCCTTCTTTTTAAAGCCCTTGATAGCATCTAAGGCCTTCGGTTCGAAGAAGGAAAGATCCAAATTTGAGTGTTGCTTCCATAAAATATATAGGAAGAGGGAGCTCATCTTAGATTCCACCTCCTCTACCGCCTTGGCAATCCACTCAGTAGCCTCCGCTATGACCCGGTCAACCTCTTCTTATTTTAAGGTGACCTCCTTCCTAGCTACCTCAAGTTCAGCCTTGGCAACCTCTGCCCACTATGTAGCAGCTTTGAATTTTTGCATTATCGAGTCAAAGCCCTGAAGTTTTATCTCCCAAACACTTCTCATTTTGGCCAACTCCTCAAGGGTTTTGTTGAGCTCTAATGTGATAGCCTCGCGATCTACCACCTCGTGATCTTGAGACTCCTCAGCCTCTTTTCAAGCTACCTCAGCATCCTTTGCCTTGCTCTCCATCTTTAATGCTTTGGCAGTGGTGACAGCTAAGTCTTCCACAAGTCAAGCATTTTCCTTCTCTGAGTCCTGGAGCATCTCGCCTATCTTCACCACTCCTAATAAAACCTGAAGAATGCAGTAAATCAAGTTAAGCTTCAAAAAAGCCAGAAGAACCAATATAAGAATGACTTACCAGTAAAACTTCACGTGTGGTGAAAAGCATCAACCCTCTGCTTAAGATTTCCATTTACAATGGTCGGGGGCTGGAGTGAGATCTTAGAATGTTCGATAGGTTCTCCCAGATGAAGTTAAAGTATCCTTGTATCCTAGAACCAAGGCCTAGTTGATGCTCCTTTGTTGTATCCCAAAGAATCACTCGCTTCGAACCACTAGTAACTCACTTCCCTTTGCTTATTCTTCATTTCTTGGCGGAGGGCTAGATGAAGTCACATCCATGGCTGCCTCGATCACTTCATGATTAGGGGGAGGAGTTAGCTCTAGAAGGTGCCCCACAGTCACCTCAAGAAGAGATTGGTTTGGATCAGAAGGAGCTGCCACAATAGCCGGACCTGGAAGAGTTGCAGCGACCTCAAGCTCCTCAGACTCTTCAGAGGGTGGACTTTGGAAAAGTAGCTTCACCATCTCCTTATAGTCTTCAAAGCATGCTGGGCTAATTTTTTTTCACCTAGCGAGCCCCGATCTTTCTAGTTAGTTTGACATTCAGTGCTGGAGCTAACCTGTGAGCTCATAAGAGGTCATCACCGAACTTAAGATTGTTCTATAGATCATTGATAGTAGCAAACTGACGTAACACCTCAGCCTCCTCTATTCCAAGTGTTGGCTTTACTTTGCCAACCCCAACTACAAAAATGAGATGAAGTGTTAGAAATAAGATGCAAAATCATAAGAGCTCGCATAATTATGGCTCGTTTACCTAGAGTCAAAATGAAGTCAAAACTATGAAGAGAACACAAGGATGGGTATGAGATGTAGAACCAACGAGTCTTGTACTGCCCGACACTTGATTTACCCTTAGCCTCTCCCTGAGACAAGGCCCCTTTAAACTTGAAATTCCAGGCTAAAAGATAATAGATCCTGTCCGGGGAGCTTGTACTTCTCATGCTGAAGAGATGGCATAAAACCTTCACGGATGGGGGAGGAAGGTTGCTCCTCAGATACATGAGTACCAGGGAGACAAGTTAGGTACAGGAATTTGGAGTCAGTTGAGAAGGGGAAATCTTCAGTTTATTCAATAGATTGATGATAAAAGGATGGACCGAGAATCTAAGCCCAGTGTCAAGGTGATAGGGGCTAATCACGATAAACCCTTGAGGTGGATAAGCCGCATGGTCATCAGGAGAAGGTGCCATAAGGTAGCAACTTTTGGGAATGTGGAAGCTTTCCACTATACTCGTGAGTTCATGTAACTCAATGGTCAAAGGATAATATTTGAAAAGTGAGCGGTCTGAAGAACCCCTAGTGACTCGTTATCTTGTGCTAGGTTCAGATTGAGAGATGGGCCGTTCAGCAACCTTACTGCCCTTAAAGGCCATACCAACTAAGGGATGCATTGGCTCCCCACTACTAGCCAGGGATTCAAGCTCGACACTTCCTGTCCGATGGCTATGGCTTCTATGGGCTGCCGTCTACGCAAAATATGAAAGAAAAAGGGAATTGGTCAAGCCACTGAAGGCAAAACCTTCCTGAGATAACTATATAAACAAAATTTTCTATGCAGCAAACCATAATACGCCCCGAACCACCAAGACAAACACTAAAACTATCAAAAACCTAAAAACGGTTTAGCTAATGAAGCCCATTGGGCCACTAAAACCCTAAAGGGGAAGAAAATTCAAGCTAGCAACCCACAGGCAAAATGTTCGATAGCAAATCAACAAGCATTGTCAAACCAAGCAAAACCACATCAAAAAACCCACAAAAGCAAAAGATCGGGAGAGCTTATAATGACAAAAGAGCGAAGCAAATCCTGGAATGATCAAAGAAGAGGAAGATTCCGATCAAGAACGACCGATCAACCACTACGGCAAAGCAAGAATCAACGGAGTTGGGAGGCGAGGCCAGCAACTGCTGTTTGAAAGTCTGAATAGCAAAAGTACCAGTGTGCAGGAATGTGAAAGGAATGAACATTTTGTCCCACTTTTTATAGCATCAATCGCTCAACCGTTCAATTTAAAAATTAATTGATTGCCTGAAATTTGACAATCCAAAAAAGTTCTTAGGTTCAACTTTTGTCGAAACAGTAGTTTTAGGAAAATGTGCACATTAAATGAAAATAATGATGATGGGCACAGATGAAAAGCGAGAATTTAGATGATGATATCATACTCCCCAGCTTTTATCAATAAGCTACAACTCCCAGCCCACAAAGCAAACTGAGAATTGAGGGACTAATGTTATGGGTGATTTCTAACATTGGCTAGATGGGCCGGTATGGGCCCAATAAGATGAGTTAGCCAAAAAAGGCTCTAGGTAACTTAGAAGTGTTAAACTTGCAAAGAGGGAGTGTCAGCTCGTAACATGAGACAAGCTTAAAGACAAGAGTTTGCACTCACTAGGCAGAACTGACCTCAGGTCGCCAAATGGAGCAAGCTACATCCAGAGCACTCACCCCTATGAGGTCGAGCTCAGGATTAGCCCATAGTGCCATAAATCACATGACTTATGTCCCAATCAAATGAGAGATCTCCAATCCTAAGGTACAGCCAGGTCTAATCACCAGTCAAGAGTACATCTTCCTAGCTAGCAAATCAGCCTCTGAGGGGAGACACCCACTTATAGACCTTATGAATAGAGTCTAAGTTATTTGTACAAAATAGCTACACGATGTAACTAATGTACAAATTGGAAAATTACCATTATAACCTCTTCTACTTCTACAAATAGGGGGTCAGTCCATAGTAAAAGGGAAAACTTATTGGAACACATGCGAAAGTTCTATCAAAATACTGAGAGAGAAGCATGAGGGAAATCTTGTGAACTATAACTCTGCCTATCTAAATAGTGAGAACCACCGCCTAAAGGGAAATACAACCAATGTGGACGTAGGGCCATACTGGCTTTAGCTGAACCACGATAAAAATGCTTCCGGTGCTCATCTTTCTCCTTCTTTATCCCTATCTATCTACACACTTGCAACTCACATTTTAGTTGTTGACTAAGATCTGGGTCCACAAAACTAGATTTTACCATCAACAATATCCAAATGCACAACGACAAAAGAGATGTGAGAAAATCTCCTTGTTACAAGAAGAAAAAGAAGAAAAAGAAAATGCCAAGAAAAAATATTTGAAAATGAAAATGATGAAATGCCATATCTAGTAAAAGGATTTTGTAATATTATCAAAAGAAAAGGGCTAGATAAAAGAAAACCTCTTTTAAGGAAAAAAAAGCAAACAAGAAAAAAAAAATAACAACCAAGTCCCAACATGCTATTAATGTAAAAAGTCTAGTTATATAAAGGCCAATTGTTCAAATCTCAAGAAAAGTTCCAAAGAAGACCTCCAAAGAAAAAAGCATTGATGGCTTCATGGGATAATAAAGTTGTCTCCTTCAAAGATGATTAAGAAAAACATGAGGAGAAAGTAGAAAATCTTTGCTTCATGGCAAAAGATCACTATATCGAAGTAATAAATGACTATATTGAAAATCCTATTCCCTACGATAAGTTACAAAAGGCTTTTGATAGTTTGTTATTTGGTTCCTAAGGTAAATGACTATCCTTAAAATCCTATTCCCTACGATGAGTTACAAAAAGTTTTTGACAACTTGTTATTTGGTTCCTAAAAGTTATAAAAAATTATTTAACTATTTTCGATGAAAATGCTTCTTTGAAAAAAAAATTAAATCTTTGAAAAAGGAAAAACAAGTTTTACTTGAAGAAGTTGTAGATTTGAAAAACAAAAATTACTTTTCGAAAAATAAGTCTTTGGAAAAAGCAAGTGATTTTCAAAATGACTTAAAAATTGAAAATGATATTTTATCAAATAAGGTTACTTCTTTAGAAAAAGAAAAAGAACTTTTAGAGGAAAAAGTAACTTCTCTTCAAGTTGTTTTGAAAACTAAAAATGAAGTTTTACCAAACAAACTTATTTCTTTGAAAAAAAAAAAGAAGTTTTGGAAAAGGAAAATGTCACTTTAAAGAAAAATAATTTTTCAAAAAAATTGAAGAACAAAAATAATTGATTAAAAAGAAAAATCAAATTTTTAGATAGTGACCTTGCTCAATTTGCGAAAAGCAAAATGAATTAAATATTCTTTTAGGAAAACAAAAATGATCTTTTGATAAAAAGGGAACTGTTGATGGAACTAGTACAAAATATTACAAAAATTATTTTATGAAAGCTAGTAACACATCTATTTCTCACATCACATGTAACTATTCTGGAAAAAATGGACATGTGTTGCAATCTTGTACATATAAAAGAAAATCATATGATATAGATGCATATACCCAAGTATCAAGATATTAATATCAAAAGAAATATGAGACTAACCCAAAAGGGCCCAAAATGATTTGGGCACCTAAAAATAGATAACTCACTCTTTGTAGGTTAGCCTCAAATCAAGTGTTAGAAAGGATTATTAATTTCTTAATAGTGGTTGTTCAAAACACATGATAGGAGATTCAAGTAAGGAAATTCCTAAAAGGATATTCCTCCAAAGGAAATAAAATGTTTTGTTTTTACAAATGATCAAAGTTGGTTGTGGCGTAGAAGGATTGAGCATGTAATATGTGACTTATTTTAAATCTTTACAAAAAATGACTTAGTATGTGGCCTTCCCAAAATCAATTTTGGGAAAAACCATATTTGTAATGCTTGTCAATAAAGGAAACAAGTAAAATCATCTTTTCAACTTAAAAATGTTATTTCCACTTCTAGACTCTTAGAGTTATTGCATATGGATCTTTTTAGTCCTACAAAATGTCTAAGCTTTGGTGGAAAAGATATGAATTAGTTATTGTTGATAATTTCTCAAGATATACTTGGGTACTCTTTCTTGTTTATAAAGATGATACTTTTTATGAATTTGAAAAGTTTTGCAAAAAGATTCAAAATGAAAAAGGTGTATGCATATCAAGCATTAAAAGTGATCATAGTGTAGAATTTGAAAATTATTTTTTTCAAATTTTTTGTGAAAATAATGGTATAAGCCATAATTTTTTTATGTCCTCAAACTCTTCAACAAAATAGGGTAACAAAAAGGAAAAAACAAGGAAGACTACACAAGAAGAAATTTCAAACTATTGAGCTTCAATGCTTCTTGTCCCCCTGTCTTTTATTCAATTTTGTTTTTCTTATGTAGAGTTGTTATCATTGAAAAGAAGGAGATTGAGAAAACCCCTTATGGTATAATATTTCCAATTATTTATAAGTTTTGATGATGATCTTGTTTAATTAGTTGCATAAGATAAAATGCCTAGGTTGATTATCTTGTTAAGTTATCTTTTTTATTTAATCTTGTCGGAAATCATTTTAAATGTGTTAGGATTATGCTTTGACTGGTCTATATATGCTTTATTGTGATAATTTAAAGTTTTTAACTTAGTTTTACTACTTGAAGAACTTGTTCCCAAGAAAAGGTAAAAACTCGATAGAAAGAGCAAGTTACTCTTTACAAAACTGTGATAGTGACATGATTATTCAACAACCATATTAATAGCTATATTTTTGAATTTGTTGCTACACTAACATACTTTATGAAAAATATAGTCTAGTGTATATAGTATCACAACTATACTAGTTGTTGGAACTAGAAAGAGCAAGCACTAGTTGTCTCCTTTACTCTTTGCGAAATGATAGCTCATAGCTAGCCTTATGACAACCTAATGACAGTTAGAAACTTACTAGACTACTGCTAGACCCTTTTCCCTTTGCTCCTTAGCTTCACCTGTAAATAGAAGCCTTCTCCTTTTCAAAAAAGCACACTACAACAACAACGCATATTAAGCTTCAAGCTTCTTCTTTAATCTTCTTATGCTAGTCTTGAGAGAAAAATTGTTCTTCATAGGCATATCTACTCTTAGAGAATTTTTGAGCAAATAATTCTTTTTTTTTTATCTTTGAATGTAATTTGATTCACTAGCTTTGGATTAAGTGAGAAAAACACTTGCATAATCCTTGAAAGCTAGGAGCCATAGTCTTGGTGTAAGATTAGAGACTAGAAAATCCTCAAGAATATGTGATGGGATTGCTTGAGTCCTTAAAGATTAAGTGACAAAAGTTGTAAAAGGACTAATATCAAAGTGCTAGAATATAACCCTCAAGTGCTCATTTGACCTTAAGAGAAAGGAATATACCCAAAAGATATTCCTTTTTCACTATCAAACCTCTATATATCGGTTGTATCTTCTCTACTCTACTCTTTACTTTTTAGCTCTTTTACTTACTATTTGCAAAGGTAACTTATTATTTCCAAATTGCACATTTTACTTACTCTTTACAAACTAGAATTTTCTCTTTCCAAAAAATTAAATTTTTTTAAAAGGCTTAAAATTATTTTTACAGTTATTCATCCCTCTTGGTGTTTTAGCACTATCAACCATGTGAGATGGATTTGGTGAAACATATGGAATATGGTAGGTTTGGGAAGTGGTACTTGCCCATTGGATGTTATCATGAATATTTCCCATATACATGGGACTTGAGTAAGGAATAAGAGAAAGATCAGAGAAGTCATGAGTGGCTTCTGTGGTAGATGACCCACTTAGCTCTTTCTTTGGTGAGTTATAAAAAGCATATTCCTCAGCCAATTTGTTCAAATCAGGACTTCTTGATGAACAATGAGGGCTAGATTATTAAATGGTGCTAGGGATAGTTATTGCTGGTTATTATTTTGGTTAAGTAGAGGCTTAATAATAGTTTAAGTGAGTGGTGGTTTTGTGATGGTGTAAATTGTTTGAGTGGGTAGAAACTTAAGGTTGGTTGGCTGAGATTCAAGATTAGTTTGTTATGGCTGAAATAAAGATGTATGATCAGCTTGATCATTTTTGTCCAACTCTTCATCATGGCAACTAGCACTTGCAGCAGTATTGGACAAATGAAATTTTGGAAAGAAGCTATCATAGTGAGTTTGCTCCCCCTAAATTTGAGCATTTGTGTCAACATGCTCTTTCCAAATAGGTTTAGCCAAATTCATTGGGATCAAATAGAAAGGTTCTTCCTCCTTTTGTTCTTCTCCATTATCTCCTTCAATGAAAATTGGTCTATTGTCATTGGTTTCTCTTTGAGAAATAGATCTTATAGGAATAAGACTAGAAGCTTGGAACTGAGGAGATATTTGAGAGGGTCCCTCAACCCTTGCTTTTTGGACTTTTTTCACATGTTTTTTTAGTAGCTTCTTTTGTTCCTTTTTCTCTATATCTTGTGAAACACCTTTTCTCTTTGGATCAACAACACTTTAAGGAGTCCTTTAAGGTGTGTTAGTTGCTTTTTCAGCAATAATTATTCTTTTGCTGGAATTTCCTCTTCTCAAATGAGCTTGTTGGATTGAAAGATTCTTCACTCACATTTTTTTATTTAGCAAAGGTAGAATCTAGCTTCCCTTTCACACCAACACTCTTAAAACTTTTGAATTTTTTTATTTTACTTCCTTGATAAGAGGTGTGGGTCTATAAAGCATTTATAACATTGCCATCTATCACTCTCCTTCCTTCTTCATGAGACAAGTCCAAACCAAATTGTTTATAAATCCTATTGATTATCATTCCATATGCTAGAAGTGTTCTTTCTTTATTAAGTTCTTATACTATATGTTTAATAATATAGTGTCCAAACTTGATTTTAAAATGATGTTCAATAGCCTATGACGAGAAAGCTTTAAAGCCACTAATATTGCTAAGTCCACCAACCTTAGGGAAAATGACTTAAGTGATGATATAGAGCAATGTCTTTCTATTCTCATTTAGTAGGACACCTTTGATAGAGGTCTTGCTCATTCCACCTTAGATAAATAGTATCCATTGTCCAGCATTGTAACCTTGTATACCCAATTCTTCCTTCATTTGAGTGACAAAATCTTTTTCGTCAGGCAAGCCAAGAATCTGATTTAGCAAAGCAATAGTGAGATCATGCTCTCTTCCTCTTACATAAACTCTTCATGAAGTGTCTGTTCTCTAAGCATCCAAGTTTGTATAAAAGAGCTTAGTGTAGCTCTTATGCATAAGGTAATCCATCCCCAAGACAAGCTTCCATCTCAATCTTCTAAGGTCTCTCACACACTCTAACCCATTAACTTCAAAAGAAGCCAAGTCCACCCTTCTTAGGGTTGCACATTTCTTTTGAGCAAAATTTTGATATCTGATTTTTAAAGGTGGGCTCTTAAAGAAAAGGTTTTAAAACTTTATCAATGTGTTTTAAGAAGCCATGGATAAAGGTTTTGAAAAAGAAGTTTTTGAAAATAAGAAATAGAGATGCTTCGATTTTGTGGAGAGAAAACAAGAGGTTTGAGTGCTAGGGTAAAGAAAATAATGTTAAAAACAATAGTTGGTATGGGTTTCAAAAATTGCCTAAAAAGTGAAATAAATTTGAAGCAAAAAAAGACTTTTGAGAAACAAAATCAAGTTTTCATCAAAAGCTTAATTTGGAAATAGAAAATAGAGAGAAAAAGAGAATAAATACCTTCATACTTGTAAAAGAACAAAACAAAAAAAAGCACTTGAACTTTAGTTAAATGAATGAAAGTTTTGAAATATGGTGAGCTTGATGTAACAACTATAGTGGCAATTTGGAAGCAGGAAGTGCAGAATGGTGTTTGAGGGAATATGGTGGTTTCGAAGAAAGAGAAAAAAATAAAAAATAAACTATAAAAGAATTTTTCAGAAAGTGGGAAAGAGAAAGAATAGAATTAATTTTGAAGCATTTTTTTTAAAAGGAAGTTAACTTATCAAGTGGGCTTGATAAGTTGACCTAAAAAAATTTTAAAAAAGGTTTAAAGAAACAAAAAGAGATTTTTAGAGAAATGTGCTAGTACCAAGTGATCCATCTTATATTTTTTCCTTTCTCGATTTAGTTAGCTATTTTTTTAGAAGGAATCACATTTGCTTTTTCCAATCATTTCTAGAATGATGCAGTGCAAAGTGATGCATGAAAAAGATATACAATCATATTTTATTTTTAATAAAAATGGATGCAAAAATAAATATCCCTAAAAATGCAATATGACACACAACACACATAAAATGTTTACTAATATTCCAATAATCATATTCAAGCAATTTTAAAACAAATTAATTAAGATTAATCATTTCAAGCCCATTTCTAATAAAACAAAATCAATCTTCATTGAAGGGTTTTGTAAAAATATCAACTAATTGATTTTTAGTATTTATAAAAGTAAGCTTAATGTCCCCTCTATGAACATGATTTCATATGAAATGATATTTAATCTCAATATATTTAGTTCTAGAATGTTGAATATGATTTTTGGTCAAATTAATAGTACTAGTGTTGTCATAAAGTACTGGGACATTATTAAAATTCAAACCATAGTCTCCACGTTATTGCTTCATCCATAATACTTGTGTATAGCAACTTTCAACTACCATGTACTCAGTTTTAATTGTGGAAAGAGCAACTGAAGCTTGCTTTTTTGCTTTGCCAAGAAATAAGGCATTAGCCTAGAAAGTGGAATATTTCACTAATATTTTTCCTATCTAGCTTACTTGCAACATGGACAACATCAGGGTATTCAATAAGATCAAAACACTTATTTTTGGGATGCTACAAATGAAGATCTTTTGTACTAAGTAAATATCTAAAGATTCTTTTTACACCTATAAGGTGTGATTCTTTAGGATTAGATTGATACCTTACATATAAGCAAATACTAAACATAATATGAAATCTACTTGCGATTAAATAAAGAAGTGAGTCAATCATACCTCTATACTACTTCTTATCAACTAGCATATCATTTTTAGCTTTACAAGTTTAATAGATGGGCTCATAAGAATGCCAAGGATCTTTTCATTTTCCATCCCAAATCTTTTTAAGAGATATTTAATATACTTAACTTGGTTGATGAAAATACTGTCATTGGTTTGTTTCACTTAAAGTCAAATGAAGAATATAAGCTATCTGATCATGCTCATTTCAAGCTCTCATTTTATGAGATTTGAAAATTCCTTGCATAAGAGTTCATTAACATGTCCAAATATAATATCATCAACATAAATTTGTACAACCAAAATATCATGGCCAATGTTTTTTATGAACAAAGTAATATCTACTTTTCCTCTTATGAAACCATTTTTAATAAGAAATTTGCTATGTCTTTCATATCAAGCTCTAAGATCTTGTTTGAGACCTTATAATGCTTTAGTCAATTTAAAAATATGGTTGACTTTTTCAACAATATAGGAGGTTGTTTATCATAAACTTTCTCATCTCAAAAACCATTCAAGAAAGCACTTTTGACATTCATTTAATAAAGTTTGAAATTTTTAAAGGATGTAAAAGCAAGTAGCATTATAATGGATTCAAGTATAGCAATAGTAGCATAAGTTTCATTATAATCAATACCTTTATGTTGATTGTACCCTTGTGCTACTAATTTTGAAATGACTGAATGATCAAAAAGCTCAGACATAAGATTCCATACTTGATTCCTTTCTAATTGGTTGAGTTTTTCTTGCATAGCATGAATTCAACTCTCATTAAACAATGCTTTATTGACATTCTTTTGTTCAACATGAGAGAGAAGAGGCAAGTTGTTTAAGTTGTCTCTCCTTGAGGAGTTTTTATTTGTCATGAAATTATCATCATCATCTAAGGGCTTACTCAAAGGTAAATCATTAGTCTCATTAAACACAACATGCATGGATTCTTCTATCACTAGAATTCTTTTGTTATAAACTTTATAAGCTTTGCTAGTGGTAAAGTAACCTAAGAATATACCTTCATCTGATCTCAAATCAAATTTTTCTAGTTGGTCTTTCCCTTTGTTCAAGATATAACATTTATAACTATAAGAATGGAAGTAGCCAACCTTAGGTTTTCTTTCATTCCAAAGCTCATAGGGAGTCTTCCTTAAGATGGGACGTATCAAGTATCTATTAATGATGTAGCATGAAGTGTTTATGGATTCCACCTAAAAACATTTTGAAAGATCATTTTCACAAAGCATGGTTCTAGTTATATCAATTAAAGTTTTATTTTTCTTTTCCATTCCCTCATTTTGTTAAGGAGTTCTAGGACATGAAAAATTATAGCTAATCCTATTTTCTTCACAAAAGTTTTCAAAAAGATGATTTCAAATTCTCTACCATCATCACTTCTAATAATTGATATGTACACACCTTTTTCATTTTGAATCTTTATGCAAAACTTTTCAAAGACATTTGGAGTCTCATCTTTATGAGCTAAAAAGAGTACCCAAGTATATCTTGAAAAATCATTAGCAATAACTAACAATATCTTTTACCTTCAAAACTTTGGGTTTTTGTAGGACCAAAAAGATCCATATGTAATAACTCCAAGTCTTGAAGTGGAAACAATATTTTTGGGTTGAAAAGAAGATTTTACTTGTTTCTCTTGTTGACAAGCATTGCATATGTGGTTTTTCTCAAAATTGATTTTAGAAAGGCCAATCACTAAATCATTTTTGCAATATTTTGAAATAAGGCCCAAGCTTACATGCCCAAGCCTTCTATGCCAAAGTCAACTTTGATCATTTGTTGAAACAAAACATTTTGCTTCCTTGGAAGGAATATCCTCTAAGGAAATTGTATAAATGTTATCCATTCTTTGGCCCATAAAAGATATTTTGTTATTGACGATGCTCTGCACTTAACAATGAAATGATTTAAATACAACCCTATAGCCTTTTTCATAAAGTTGACTAATGCTTAACAAGTTGTGTTTGAGTCCTTCCACCATTCTAACATTATTGATATGAGATGAAAAATTAATACCAATTTCACCAATACCCTTGCATCTTGTGTCATCACCAAGAACTACTTCACCTTCTTGAATTTGTTTGAGAGAAACCACTTGCTTGGATCTTCCATCATATGCTTTGAGCAACCACTATCAAGGAACCGATAGTCCTTTCAAACACTTGTTTTTGAAACTTCCTTACAAAAAAGAAAGTTATCTTGTTTTAGGTACCTAAACCATTTTGGGTCCTTTTGGGTTAGTCTCTTACTTTTTTGGATATTGACTTTTTGATATCTAGCCTTGTATTTTATGATCATGAAATTCTTTTCTTATGAATACAAGATTGAGATTGTTATATGTGAAAGTTGGTTCGAGAGCTTGTAACCTCGGGCATGCCAAAGGCTCTCAACAAGCTTCGCTTCGCCCATCAGAAAGCAGCACAGCGAAGTTGTCCGAGCACTGTCCCGCAACTATCTCGAGGAGCAAGCCCTCGCCTCACGAGGCAGTGACCTAGTGACTCAGTGAGAAGATCACAAAACCCGCTCGTCAAGCAGTCAGCCACCCTGCTCGGGCCCGCTATCTCGCTATAGCGGTTCTCATGACGTCCTCGAGCCAGGAATTCTTGCTCGGGATGTCCAGCATCTCACTTGGTGCAACTGCACCAAGCAGCAGACGCTGATAAGCTCAGGTCTACAACCAGCCCAAGGGGGCCCACCCCGCAGCCTACATTCTGTAGTAGCCGAATTGTAGCATTTTATTATCTTTTCCATTTATAGTTTGATGTAACATAACTGTAGCTTGTAATTAATGCATGCAACTCCTCCTTCCTCTATAAATAAGATTGCATTGTTAGTAGAGAAGGGGGAAGAGGCCAAAACTCTGTAAGCAGAAAATCTACTGAAATCATTTCTCATTACATTAATAAAATCTCCGCCGTGGACGTAAAAATCCAAATAAAGGATTTTAGACAAACCACATTAAACCTTGTGTCTTCTTCTCTACTTTTTCCTTCATCTTTGTTTATTTCGTTGTTCTATTGCATCTGAATCGGATACAGGCTTGAGATCCTGAAAGAATCCCCCTATTGGCCAGAGTTTGGAGCATCACCAAATCCGACGTCAACAGAGATATATGTTCATTTTTCCCACAAAAGTTACATTGTAAAGAAGGAGTAGAATTTTGAGTTGCTTTTACAAAAAAAAATTTGTGACATTTTTCATTCTTTTCTTATACAAAACCAACTCCCCCTTTATCAAAAGACCATTTTTGTATTCCAAAAAAGCATTCAACTTTCTTTTTCCTTTAACAAATCAAGAAAGATCCTTTTTCAAGGATTTTACTTTCTTTTTCAAAAACTAGTTTTCACTCTTTAAGTAATGAGAAACCATTTCCTTCTCCTTCGAAGGGGTTTTCACTCCCAAAGGAATGAGTAACCACTTTGCTTTTCAAAATAAGATTCTCTTTTGTCAACCTTTTTTTTTCAAGGAAACAACCTTATTTGATATAAAAGCATTTTGGTTTGTTAACTCATTCTGAGAAAAGATATCAATTTCTTCAAAAACTTCATTTTCCTTTTTCAAAAGATCATTTTCATTTTTAAAAAATTCAACATTTTCTTTTAAAACTTGATTTTCCTTTTTCAGAGATTCAAGTTCATTTTCTAAAATGGATTTTTCTTCAAAAGTAGAAAGATATCTTGTCATGAGCTTATAGGAATCATCCACTAAACTTTCAAAAGCTCTTTGCAACTTTTCATAAGGAATAGAGGTGTGAAGATCCATTACCTCAGTATAGTGCTATTTGGCCATGAAGTAAAGGTTTGCTACTTCCGTCTCTCCTTGTTCTTGAACTTCTTAATCAGAAAGGACATATTCATTATCCCAAATAGCTATCATTGCTTTCTTCTTTGGTGGCTTCCTTTGGAACATCTTCTTGAGATTTAGGAAATCTATTTTGATGTGACTGTGCTTTTTGCACTTAAAGCAAGTTGGCATTTGAGTGCTCATTTCTTTTCTTACTTGTTCTTTTCTCACTGGTTCTTTTCTTACAAATGGCTTTTGTCAATCTTGTCTTTTTCTTTATGTTGATGTCAGATTTTGTTCGTGCTCCAAACTCCGGCCAACGAGGGGATTCTTACGGGATCTCAAGCCTCTTTCCAGTTTGACTTATACGGGACGAGGAGGTGAATTAGGATCAAAGGGGGAGTAGTAGTAAAAGTACGAGTTTTAGCATGGTTCGGCCAAATCCGGATGGCACCAGACCCTACGTCCATGGCAGAGATTTTATTGATATAAAGTAATCTGCAGAGTTTCTACTTACAAGATTGTTTCCCTCCTCTTCTTTATAGCAATGTAATCCTATTTATAAAGGAAGGAGGGGGTTACATGCATTAATTACTGGCTACAGTGGTGTTACATTAGACTATAAATGGAAAAGACAATGATAGGCTACAATTCGACTATTGCTGATCATAGGATGAGGAGGTGGGGCCCTCCTGTCGGTCATAGACTCGAGCTTGTAGTTGTTGCCTAGTGTTTGTCCTATTATACAGAAAGTCCAATACCTCTTCACTGGGATCCTGGGCTCAGGGGACCAGCGGAACCATGAGATGATGAGCTTGGAGCTATCACAGGGGGGATAGCGACCTCCCTTAAGGGGGTGACCGCCTTCGTGAATATCCCACTGTTTATCAAGGCATGGCTCGTCATGATAGAGCTCGCTTGGGAAGGAACTTCGCTGAGGTGCTTCTGGCGACCTCAAGTCCATTGCTTCCTTCTGGGCCAGTTCTTGTATACAACATTAGCCCCCAACTCTCAGCTTGCACAGTGGGCTGGGAGTTGAATCTTTTCGGTTCCTAAAAAGTCATAGTCCCCTTTTTCTAGAATCATCTCTTCATTTCCCCAGATAACGCACATCCGGTAATTATGATCGCACTAGTTGAATCTTTTTCCAAGACCATTAATACAGGTGGTTAGGAGGGGTGATTTTGGATCCTTCGATGAGCCATCACTGACTCTATATAAAGGAGGATGATTTTTCAACCTTGTCATACTGGGCAAACATGGAGTATTCCGACAAACCATCACAGAAATTCTGGTCCATCTCGGAGGTGCGTATGGTCTACTGCATATGTGTTTTGGAAGATTCATCTTCACCGGTAACGTGGGGCATTCCCACACATACCCTAGATTATGTCCTTCCGATTTCACTGTGAGGCTATTCCTTGGTCGATCGTGCCCCCGGTACTCCCTGAGCCAATTTCTTTAGAAGGTGCAGGTGGTCGAGGGTAGACGGGATGTAGCACTGTCGCCGATTGTGCTTTGGAAGGAAAAATAAGCGGTGTGCTATTCTCAAAGTGCGGCCATCCACAGTCGGCCTCCCTTCTCTTTCTTTCTCTTTTTCTTTCCTTTGTTACTCTTTTTTTTCAGGGCTTCTTTTGCTCCTCAACTAGCTTGTACTTAGCGTTCTCCAATGTGTTCTGCCTAGCTTCATGTCTAGGGCTTTCTGATGTAAATACACCTCGTTGAGGTCTTTTAATGAATAAAATTGTCCTTTAAGCATTCTTTGTCTGATGCCTCTCCCTTTTTTTTGTGATTCGCTCTGGCTCGAATCACCTGCCGAACTTTCTTGTGATTTTGAAAATAATTTAAGCTACGCGTCGGGGTGACATTGCTCTCAGACAGTTCCTACAAAAATACAAATGTAAAAATGATAAGATAGATTTATGCGGAAGCCATGGTTCCTGTAATTTTGTTAAATTCGTATGAGAGCTGTAAAATGAACAGACGAGCGATCTCATGCTCAGATAAGTAAATGTGCATGAGAACTACAACTTAATTAAGTTCGCATGAGAGCTGCAAAACAATTAGTGAGCTATCTTGTGCTCGGATAAGTAAATGTGCATGAGAGCTATAATTTAATTAAGTTCGCATGAGAGCTGCGAAGTAATTGGTGAGTGATCTTGTGCTCGGATGTGCATGAGAGCTACAACTTAATTAGGTTCGCATGAGAGTGCGAAGCAATTAGTGAGAGATCTTGTGCTTGAAGTAAAGGGTGATCGATCTTGTGGTCAGGACGATGTTGTGCCCAAAGTAAAGGATGACCGATCTTGTGGTCGAGGCGATCTTGTGCCCAAAGGGGTGGCCAATCTTGTGGCCGGGGTGATCTTGTGCCCAAAGGGGTGGCGATCTTGTGGCCGGGGCGATCTTGTGCCCATGAGTTTGTTTTGGAGCGTCTCCATGCCTTAGCAAGCCCTTAGCTCAACTGGTGAGTTATTTTCGAACGTTTCCACTCCTCAGCGAGCCCGCAGCTCAACTGGCTTAGTGAGTTTATTTTGAGCGTCTCCACACCTTAGCGAGCCCTCAGCTTAACTGATGAGTTATTTTCGAGTGTCTCCATGCCTCAGCGAGCCCGCAACTCAACTGGCTTAGTGAGTTTATTTTGAGCATCTCCATGCCTCAGTGAGCCCTTAGCTCAACTGGTGAGTTATTTTCGAGCGTCTTCACGCCTCAGCGAGCCCACAGCTCAACTGGCTTAATGAATTTATTTTGAGCATCTCTACACCTCAGTGAGCCCGCAACTCAACTGGCTTAGTTTTTCATCAATTTTTCTCTGGATTGAGCTCTGGGGGGGAGATCGACTGAATGGTGGATTAGAGTGCGGAGCCTTTCATAAGGTTCGTAATAAGTTGACAGCATATGGACTGTGCATGTTGCTATCATGATAAAAGAAAACTCAGTATTAGTAATTGTATTCAAAATGTTTGTACAATTTACAAATAGATACAAGAGTTCAAAAGATCGTCTTGATAGTTGGGGACCACCCTTGCTCGGTGTCCCACCGGGATGATCCATACTGTTGTCGGGAAGGTTGCACACTGTAATCATGGAAGTGACCTTTTTTAATGAGATCCTCAATAGCGTCTCGCAGCGCCCATCATTCCGAGGTGACGTACCCGAACTCATTATGGTATGCACCGAATTTTCCCGGGTTGACTCTGGACTTGCCGGGAGTCTTCAGGGGTGGAGGTTTTTCGAAGTCTTCCTTATCCCTCTCCATTGCGAAGATCTTGTCCTAAGTGTCTGACAAGATGCTATAAGTGTTGTGGTGAGCTTGAAATGGGGGTCGCTCATCCTTGCTCTTCTTTACGGGTTGGAACTCGAGGTTGTCATTCCCATTCCCATGGTTGTTTCTTTTTCTGCTTAAAGTTGAGCCACCTATTTTGGCTTTCTGCGAGCCGAAGGTCTCTTGCCATCGGACTTGTTTCGTGGCCTGCTCATAAAACTTGCCCAGACTACCCACCGAGGACTTGTACAAGCTCTTAAACAATTTTTTATCCTTGCAGAGTCCTGCCGAGATGGCAGCCAGAATAGCCTTATCCGAGGGTTTCTCTACATTATTAGCTTTGCGCTTGAAGCGATCGAGATAATCTTTCAGCGCCTCCTGCTTGCCCTGGAAGATTGTAGCGAGGTGGCATGAGGGCGCAAGTCACTTCCTCAGCGCTTGGTATTGATCGACAAACTTTTCCTGACATTTCTCCTAACTACTAATGCTACGAGCTGGGAGACTCTTGAACCATGCTAGAGGGACTTCGCCTAGGGTAGCGGGAAAGATGCGGCATTTGATCGAGGAGCTGTAAGTTTGGAGATCCATCTAGATGTTGAACAAGTTTAGATGGTTACACGGGTCACTGTCTCTGTCATACAACGGGATGACTGGAACTTTAAGCTTACATGGCAGGGGTTCTTCCATGATCTCTCCAGAGAGAGGGGTTTGCTACCCAAAACATCCTTGGTTATTTTGGGCACGAGGGTACTCCTCCAAACACTTAATTCTTTGAAGGAGACCTTCCACCATGATACCCAAGCCCCCCAGTTCTTGGCTAGGGACTTGACAGTCCGTTGCAATGCCCTGATCGTGCAGATGACGATGCGAGGCTTGCCCTGGGTTGGCCTTGCTGGAATGTTCAGCCTCGGGTATAGTAGATTCAGTTTGTGCTCGCATGTTCTAGGCTTGTGCCTGCACCAGCATTGTGACTGTCTTAGTCAATTCTCCCATCATGTGCTCATGTTTCTCCTAATGTTGAAGCGAGGTTTGCGACCCTCCGATGCTGTTGGTGGTGAAAATCGATTGTACAAAATTGGTTGGGAGGCCATCCGCAACTGCTCCGATGACGGGGGTGGCAAACGAGTCCGTCATTGAGACATGGCCATCTGGGGTATGACTGTTAGTTTGGATGGGTGCCCTAGATCAATTTGATTGAGTTCTATCACATCCTGGACTATACATTTTATGCATTTGGATATAAAGGTTATACATTCATCTTGTATTGCATTCATCATGTATTGCATACGTAAGATGAAGTCCATGGTGAGAAGTTATCTCATTCAGTCAATTCCA
>JANHAO010004309.1:0-24413 GCA_026873985.1 Saraca asoca
GCACAGGGCCCAGCCATGGAGGGGGGTGGGGGTGGGGTGTGTGTGTGTGTGTTTTTTTTTTGGGGGGGGGGGGGGGGGGGGGGGGAGAGGGTGTCTTTATGAAATGCTTGAAGCTTGATATTTGTTAGATGTAGTCTTCCTCCTCCTCTTTTTGTTTTTTTTTTTACCGCTTTACTTTTTATTTTCTAAATTTAGGTTGCTGAATTTGCAAACATAAGGAGACAACTTGAAGTCTTAGAGGATAGGCTAGACACAATGGTGCAGCCTCGTCTTACAGATGCATTATCCAATCGTAAGGTTATACCTTTTCTACAAAGCCTTGTTTGTACATCTTATCACTTTTAGCTTTATCCTTGTCTTAGCTATTACTGGTTTTATTAGGTAGATGTTGCTCAAGATTTGCGGGGAATTCTCATTCGAATTGGAAGATTTAAGTCTCTAGAATCGCAATATACAAAGGTTCACCTTAAACCAATAAAGCAGCTTTGGGAGGATTTTGACTCAAGACAACGAGCTAATAAGTCTGCAAATGAAAAAAGTGAAACGGATAGGCTATCAAGCAGTGGTGACTTTCATTCAGCTTCAATATCATTCTTCAGCTGGTTGCCGGGCTTCTATGATGAGCTACTACTTTATCTTGAACAAGAATGGAAATGGTAAAGTTTATGGAGTTAACTTCCTTTCTTAAATTGTTAATCAGATGAAAAATGAAAAGATTATAAACAAAAACATATTTGGTTTGTTTCTCCAATATTCACACATTGATGTGAGAAAAGACACCTATATAACAATTTTTCAAGGAAATTTTCTTAAAATATTAATTATTATTTTCAACATTTAGATGGTGCTGACTGCCAAGACCCGATTATCAGAAGGGCCTCTGAGGATTCTGTTTTTCTAAATTTTATCTATCTAGTACCTGGTTGTATCTTTCATCTCAGCCTGTCATCAAAAGAAGTGCAGTAATATGGTACTATTTTCAGTTAGATTCTTGTTAGCCCCTTTTGCTTGAGCAAGGTTGTGGCAATCAAGGGGCTGCCTAGATCTATTTTTGGGTTTAAAATTTACTGCAAGGGTCTTGTCTGATTCTTATTGACAATAGAAAATTTCATTAGAAGAAAAAAAAAAGTGATACAAAATATCCCCCTTATCCATAAAAGGATATTTAAGGTAAACAAAACAAAAACAAACAATAATATCAAAACAAAAAAGTGCCCAACTAAAACAAAGGTTAAGCAAATTTGTGGTTAAATTAATTTCAATTGGGTTTTTGCTTGATGGGTTGTAATGTTCCTGTTTGCTGGATCAATTTATGCTTCACAATATTAAGCATAAACAAAATTCCAGTCTGTATATATAGATGAGAATAATTAAGATAGTCCATTGATATAATGTATCTTCACTAGAAAAAGTTTTGATGTTATTGATTTATAACAAAGTACTCTTTATTCTTTTTAGTGACAAAAGCTTGGTTGGCATTCCTTTCCTTATCGCTTGCTCTCTCTGTCTCTCTCACAGTGTGTGTGAGTGTCTGTGTGAGTTCCCGGCTACATTTTATAATTAGAGTTTTCCTGCCTAGCTATCCAGCAGTTGTTTGCTTGTCTAATTATTATTATGAGCGGTTTTCCCAGTACTATCCTTTAAAATGTTAATCCCTTAAACTTTTTAATTTATCTCTGTGTCCTCTTGAAAATATTTTAGCCCACATTTTTGAACCCAGACATTCTTCTGCCTACAGAACCTATTCAGTAACTGAATCAAACACAAGCACTTAACACGCTGTGATAAATTTCCTTTGCTACATCCTTGATTTGAACCCCAAGGATCTCTAAACCGCAGCTATAGACAGCTTTCGTATGAGAAGATAAATTAATTGAGGGACTACTAGTCAGACAATAAGGCATTCTCCTAGAACGGTCAAATTACAAAGCAGAATGGCAGAAAGAGGGACGGATTAGTTCTAGAAGTTGTCTAACTGCTTTGCCTATCTGACAAACTAAGCCCCTTAGAATCACCATATGCTTTAATCCACTAGGAGGCTAAAAAGCAAGATTTATGTGAAATGGAGTAAATCATCTGTTTACGTGCATGATGGCTGGAATTATACAAAAGTATAAAGGTGACATGGGAAGATTTTTTCCACTTAATTTTCAAGGCTCTTCCTTTGTACTAAGAATCAAAGCTGGTTTCTAACTCAGCTGGAATATAGGACTGAAAAGAGAATGGCAGAGCTTGTGAAGAAGATAGATGATAAAATTAGCACTCCTAAAATGACTTTGATACCATCTCAAGGACGAGAGAAAACAATCACTGTGCATTATGATTCTCATTCATCAGATCATTGAGTTACCCAATCCAGTGCTACAACTGTAGCTTCTACATACAGCTACAAAGGAAAAGACATAAACACTCCTATAAAAGAAAAGAATCAAAAGATGACTGCACACTCAACACAAAATATACTGTGATATCTAACAGTTCACATTGCTGATAATATCTTCCTTCCTATGGAGAAAAAACAAATCAGAGTTCTGAATTTATATTCCTGAAATTTGCATAGTCCAGTAGTAGAAAAAAATCATTTAATTGAACTGTTGCTGCAGGTGTATGATTGCTTTTCCAGAGGATTATAAAACTCTCGTCCCAAAGCTTCTAAGTGAGACTATGATGGCTATAGGCTCCAGTTTCATATCTCATATTAACCTGGCCATCGGGGATGCGGTTCCAGAAACAAAAGCATTGGCTAAAGGTTGTCTATGATCTTCTATAGTTCCTGGTTGGATAAAAATGGTGCTTTATATTCAGTTTTGTTTTCACTTTATTTTGCTGCCTATAATAGTGATAAGTATTCCACTTTGTAATAATTGTTGCCCTTGTCCTTTTTGATTCATTATCCAGGAACTGCTCATCAGGCTGTTTTCTCTATGTAGGCAAAAAAGTTTTGCCCTTAGGAGCACTAATTTGGTTGTCAGTTATCACTTTAGTTTGAAAGGGTTGCAATATTCCCTTTTATTAGTGAAAAAGAGATATATGTGTATATGTATTATTCATATGAATATAATATAATATATAGCATTGTTTATGACATGGAAAAAATATAATGATCAAAGGCACAGTGTTCGATAACATGTTAATTCACACAGTTCTGAATACCAGAGGAAAGAAATTTCTTTTATGTGCACTGATGACCTTCAAAGAAGGATTGTTGTAACAAGCTCCTGCTAGTGAGATTCATGGAGCAAAGTTGCAAATTTGTGACTGAAAAAGATTACTCTAGTGAAACAATTTGTCATTTTTGCATATTCTGTACTGGGTAATATAAATGTATAAATAATACTTGACATTATATGAACCTATGTGCATGTAAATTTTTAAAAGCTTCTTTGTAGTTCCTCGCCCTTGTAATGATTCACTGCTTATCTTTCATTTTATGGAAAATAGTGGGATATGTACCATGGATACTAGTGTTGCATTGTGTCAACTCTGCAATATGTTTGATCTCTTAGCTCACAAATCCTTTACTTATCTGTATTCTGCCCCCTTTTACTCCTTTAGGTTTGTTGGATATTTTATCTGGAGATATGCAAAAGGGTATTAAGATTCAGACAAAGCATCTGGAGGCCTTGATTGAATTACACAATATGACAGGAACCTTTGCAAGGAATATTCAACACTTATTTTCCGATTCTGATGTTCGGGTCTTAATGGATGTGCTAAAAGCTGTTTACTTGCCATATGAATCATTTAAACAGAGGTAAGAAATTGTAGTTAAAATTAAATGCATTATTGCAAAATTTTGGTTAATTAAATTTCCATGTTAAGGCTATTTGAGATACATCTCAAGTTTTGTGGAGAAATTGAGTTGGATGGAATCTTACCTTCTGATGTCACCATTACATGGCACAAGGTTTATCAAAAGGGGAAGGAGTAACTTGGAATTTTTATCATCTTAGAGCAAACTTTGGTGATGTAATTATTCAAAAACTGGAACCAAATAAAGCCGATCTGTTTTAAATTTTAACTAATGCATAAATATTGATTTCAGATTTAAGAATATCTGAGTTTCTTTTATCTTAAATGACAGAAAAAGAGTAGTATAGGTTCTACACCTTGGGTGATTTTCATCACAATTTGCATTCTTTGTTGAGCTTGAGAAACATTTTATGGCATTTATTCAGAGACTTCTGCATATGGCCAAAAGAGATGGTCTTTGAAACAGGTAAACAATTGGACATTTTGTAATTCTGAAAATTGTTTGTATTGGGATTGGTTGGTTGGAAGCAAATGTAGTCATCTCATCAGTAAAGTCAAGCCTCTCACCTGAAAATATATATTTATTTTTGACAAAGCAAGAATATATTGATTGAGTAAAGAATATACAAAGGAGAGGAAGGACCAGAGATCCTCTGGAAAGGGAATAAACAAAAGAACCAGGAGCGTAAACACCAAAACCAAAGCAAAACTGTACACAAGACAAACATATGACAGTGAGAGAGGTCTCTAATCTCTCTGTCAGTCTTTCAAGGAAACTCCTCTTAAGAATCTGTAAGCCCTACACCACAAAGAAGCCAAAAAACACAACCTTACCCCAAAGCATTGGAAGAGGCAAAAACTTTCTCTTGGATATCCATGCATTCCTCTCAAGCCTAAGACCCCAGGGGAAAGCAAACCTAGCTTGTTGCCATAAGGCTTTGGCAGCATCCTTAGCAGTACCTCCAAAGACCTTTAGCTTAACCAGTAAAGACTCTCGAGAGAGAAATTGCACATCACGAAAATCCAGGAAAGAGTTGCATTAGGCCTGTGAATTTGCAACATATCAGTAGTGTTGGTCCTATTAAACCTTGCTGTCCAAATGAAAGACTTGACCTCATAGGGAACTTTGGATTTCAAATGGGCTTGTCAGGAAGTAATTTATCTTTGGAGCTGGATCGGGCAAGAGGAAGAAAGATTTCTTAGTTGATCAAGAGACCAAGACCTCCTACCAGAACAAGAAGGGAGTGCCAGAATTGAGCAGGGGCACCAAACCTATTAATTCCAAGGCTTCCCTATCTTACAGATATCTAGTGAAATGAAAGTTCCAAGAGTTTGAATTTGGATGAGCAAGGAAGTTTTGGACAGGATCAAAACCTCTGTACAAGTTTATATGTGTCCCCTAAACTAAAAGTGAGCTTTGCAAGGTCATTGTAGACTCTAAGGATGTGTAGTGACCTCCTCTAACATGTCCTTTGAAGCATTTACTCTGCAATAATTTCCGTTTTTATTTTTTCATACTGCTAATATGTGTCCAATTTGAATGTTTTCATTTATTTCCACACATGTTCCAATTTAATTCTGGTTTTAAGAACTACTTGAATTAAACCCCCCCGTCTTATTTGCCACTTCGAACTTCACCATTGTGATAACATTAACTTGTAAAAACCACTGAAGTAGGAACGTTTTAGGTGCAAACACTGATGGTAGGCACTAGGCAGTTGTATGTAAATTATTTATGTGCAGCAAACTGCACCACGCTACAAAGGATGATGATGAACTCAAGGGGTTTATGACCTGATGTTCAAGCTGCTTTATTTCTTGATTCCACCTTGGAGTCAACTTTCTTGTGTGTCTAAATTGGCATCTATTTAGGGATATGGAGCAGCTTCTTTTGATGTAAAAAGGGCCAAGATTTTAAGCTCCAAGTTTTAAGGTTTAATTAATTGTATACATGAATGGTCTTGCTAGGAAACAATGCTCACTCTTAGTTGGCCCACATGCATCATTCGTATAATACTTAACAACACCTTTACTCCCTTTTTTTGGCTTTGTTTTGGTACAATGGTTGCACACGAAGTGTTGAACATTTGAGCTTGCATGGAGATTTGGTTGTTGAATATAGGAGATATGGTTCTGAATATTGGGGATTACATGCTCATTATTTGGGACAGTATCTAGCTGATTTTAAGGGATTGATATATCTACTTCTGTGATACATTTTTTTTTAATCAAAAAAGAAACTTTTATAAACAGTGAAGAGAATGCGTGATAAGGAATCCTCAAAATAACATAAGCTGTAGTACTTATGTTATGTTATTTACTCCTATACATATGTGGAGCATGGCTGAGACAACTGGTGAGACAATTACCTCTAGCCTTGCACAATCATTCAGCTTCTTTTACCATTTTCTCTCTAAATTCAAGATGGTAGCAGAGCCAGTTCATCCCTCTCAAAATGGCTAGTCTCCGGCCTCTTCTACTCTGGTATAACTCACCATTTTTTTTTTCTTTCAACCAAATTTCTTGCTTCCCATTTGTACGTTGTTCATATTTAGCTGTCCACACTCTAATCTCTGGTTCTTTATTTTCTCATCGCAAGTGTTGTCTATCTTCTATTGCAGTAGTTTCTGTCATCTGCAGTAGAAACTTTTCCTGATATACCGTTCTTTTTCTTATCCAGAGTTGGAAGGAGTGATTTCACTTCTGTAAAACCAAAGATACAAGGCTTCCTATATATTCACGTTTATATACAAAAAAGCAAGGAGGATTCTCCTGCCTATCAGCCCCTAAAAGATTGCAACTCCTAGAAATTAGGAGTTGACTCAAAACAGAGAAGGAAATAAGATAAAAAGCAATCAGACAGAAAAGGAAGTAGCCATTACTAATCTGTCTAATTCTAAGAAAGGAAAAAACAGAGGAATAGGTAATTCTAATAAAGGAAAACAGAGGAGATTAGTAATCTTCAACACTCCCCCTCAAGCTGGTGAATAGATATTTTTCATTCCCAGCTTGCTTATTAATTCTTGGAATCTTGAACTTTGTAGCCCTTGGTTAGGACATCAGCTACTTGATTGTTGGATGGCATGTCTGGTGTGTTGATGAGTACTGTCCAGCTTTTCTTTTATGAAGTGTCGGTCAACTTCCACATGTTTTGTCCTATCATGTTGACGGGGTTGTGGGCTATATGTATAGCTGATTTATTAGTGCAATAGAGTTTCATGGGACCCTCCCATTTAATTTGTAGATCATCTAGGATAATCTTTATCCATAGGAGTTCACATATTCCATGAGCCATTGCTATAAACTCTGCTTTGGCACTTGATCTAGCAACAACTGTTTGTTTCTTGCTTTGCCATGTAACTAGGTTTTCACCAAGGTACAGTAACCTGAGGTAGATCTTCTGTCTGTAATTGAGCCTACATAATCTGCATCAGTGTAGGCTTCTAGCTTTAGTTCGTTTCCCCTTTTGAATAGGGTGCCTTTTCCTGGGGTTCCTTTAAGGTAGTGCAGTATCCTATGGACAGCTTGTTGATGTCTCTCCTTAGGATTGTATATAAACTGGCTTACTAGATTAATGGCATAGGCTATGTCTGGTCTAGTGTGTGATAGGTAAATAAGTCCTCCCACAAGCTGTTGATAGCTTCCTCTGTCAACCAGTTTGTCACTTTCTTCTCCAAGTTTTTGATTTGGCTCTATAGGGGTACTGGCAGGTTTGCTTCCAAGGGTTCCAGTTTCCTTTAGTACATGCAGAATGTATTTTTGTTGAGAAATAAATATCCCCTTTTGTAAGTGAGCTACTTCAGTTCTCAAGAAGTACTTCAGCTTCCCAAGTTTTTTAATTTCAAATTCCCTAGCTAAGCACTTCTGATAAACATCTATTTCCTTTGGATTATTACTGGTTATGATGATGTCATCTACATAATCTAGAAGAGCAGTAATTTTCCCATTCTTTGAATCCTTGATAAAGAGGGTGTGGTCTCCTTGGCACTGTCTGTATTTCATTGCAATCATTGCCTTTGTAAACCTTCCAAACCATGCCCTTGGTGATTGTTTTAATCTGTATAAAGCTTTTTTTAACCCGCATACTTTATTACCACTAGAAAACTCATTAAATCTGGAAGGAGGTTCCATGAATACCTCCTTCTCTAAATCACCATGTAAGAAAGCACTCTTAACATTAAATTGTTGAAGGCACCAATGGAAATTAACATCTAAAGATAATGGAATTCTTACCGTGTTCATTTTGGCTTCTGGTGCAAATGTTTCATGGTAGTCCACACCATAAGTTTGAGTGTATCCCTTTGCAACTAACCTTGCTTTGCACCTTTCTAGTGTCCGATCTGTCTTATACTTCACAGTAAATACCCACTTGCATCCTACAGGATTCTTCCCCTTAGGGAGATCAACAATTTCCCAAGTTTAATTTATAGTTAGGGCATCCATTTCTTCTCTCATAGCCTTATTCCAGTTTTCATTTTCAAGAGCGTTCATTTTTTGGAATAGGGACAGCATTGACGGCAATGAGGAAGGCCTTATGCTGCTTAGGTATCTTATTGTAGGAGACAAACTGAGAAATGGGGTGCTGAGTGTTTTTCCTAACCCCTTTTCTAATAGCAATAGGCCACTCCAGTTCAGTCAAAACATTAGATACAGAAAGCTCATTAGAGACAGAAATAGTTGAATTTTTTTTTGGTACCTGTAGAGTCATGGATATGCACTGGAGTTGGAATGGGTTTTCTCCTTGAATGGGCTTGAAGAGGCTGCACTTCTTTCTTTTCATTTGTCTCAGATACTAGGGAGCCCTGAGTATGTGATGGTTCTGTGTTGTTTTCTATCAGTTATGCAGGTTTGATTTCAAGACCAATGTTATCACATTTTTCTATTTCAGTATTTATGGTGTTTTCTGGGCATTCTGCAGTACTTGCAGGACTTTCGGAATGATCTATAGGTGATGGAGATGTATTGTGTGTTATTTTGTGAGTTTCGTATAATGCCTTCAAGGATGAAAAAATTCTGATCAGAGAAAGTGTTCTTATCTTCTGCAGGTTTCTCCCCCTGAAGATAAGGCTCATCTTTTCAGGAAAAAGACTCCTTTTCAATGAAAGTGACATCTGAGAAACAAAAAATTTTCTTGTTTTAGGACAGTAGCATTTATACCCTTTCTTTGCTGTGGAATACCCTATGAAAATACATTTCAGGGCTCTTGGATCAAGTTTGTTTCATTTGTGTTTATGTTTGTGAACAAAGGTCACACACCCAAAGACTTTTGGAGGAAGTTTGAGGAACATATTATTTTCTGGGAAGAAATTTGACAGCATAGAAATAGGGCTCTTGTTCCCTAGGATTCTAGACGGCATTCAGTTAATGAGATAAGCTGATGTTAAGACAGCCTCTCCCCAATAGCTTTTAGGGACATTAGTCTGAAAAAGAAGTGCTCGAGTGGCATTTAGGAGATGCCTATTTTGGGATCATGCACTTAATTACTGCACACCAACTGGCTTAATAATAGCAATTAGTGGAGTTACTTTTTGCGCACCAACATAAATAGGTTGTGATGGCACAGCTACCAGGGATCAGTTATTTTTCATGACCTTTCTTCTTTGACCATATTGATTTAGTTCATTTATTCATCTGCATATCTCTCTCCTCCCGTTCCCGGTTATGAGAATCGTCCTTGCCTTTTATGCTTTATTATTTAATTGGCATGTTCTTGCAGGTATGGACAAATGGAGCGTGCCATCCTTTCCTCCGAGATTGCAGGAGTAGATTTAAGAGGAGCTGTTATTCGAGGTGTGGGAGCCCAGGGGGTTGAACTCAGTGAAACAGTTCGCAGGATGGAGGAGTCTATCCCTCAAATTGTTATACTTCTTGAAGCAGCTGTAGAGAGATGCATCAGCTTCACCGGAGGTTCTGAGGCAGATGAGCTAATTCTTGCCCTTGATGACATAATGTTACAGTACATCTCTACTCTACAAGAAACCCTTAAATCACTGAGAACTGTTTGTGGAGTGGATCATAGTAGTGAGGGTCGTTTAAAGGAGATGGAGAGAAAGGATGGAAGCCAAAATGCTCGTAGAGCTGATTTGATCTCAAATGAGGAGGAGTGGTCCATAGTTCAAGGAGCTTTGCAGATCCTCACGGTTGCAGATAGTTTGACAAGCAGGTCTTCTGTCTTTGAAGCATCTTTGAGGGCTAGTCTTGCCAGATTGAGCACAAGTCTTTCTCTTTCAGTATTTGGTTCTAGTTTAGACCAAAACCAGACTACAGGTGGTAATGAAGATGGAGAGCCATCTTTAGGTGGAAGGGCTGCCTTGGATGTGGCAGCTCTGCGGTTGGTTGATGTGCCTGAGAAAGCTAGAAAACTTTTTAACCTTTTGAATCAGGTTTGTAGTGATTAGCTTTAGTGCAGCTTCATTTTTACCCATATTTGTTAATGGTGCATGAATGTTGCATGATGCAACACATGTAGCGTTGTGCATTTCTTCTGATTCACACTAAGTGCACCTTGATGAAATCAACTAGAAGTCAGCCTTTTTATAGGGTAAAATGGTAAATGCAAAAGGACTTGGGGGGGAGGGGGGTTTCTTCCCACAATGGTAAAAATTCTATCTCTTTACTTTTTTTCCCCTTTGGAATGTTTAGAGATACAGATAAAGAGAAGGGATGGATGACCATCCCCTTCTCCTTTCAAAGTGTGCTGGAAAGTGTTCAGGGGTTGACCTCCTGCTTCCTTAACCCCTTCCCCCCTCCCAATAAAATACCTGCAAGGAAGCAAATCAAATAAGCAAGAATTCTACAGTACAGTTAGATGTTCTTTTGGAATTGTTGCTTATCCAACCCCTGTACCCTTGTAAGTTGTAACACTCTGTCTCCTTCCTTATGCACTTATCTGTCAGAAAAAGGAGGAGGAAAAGAAGTTATTGTTTTCTTATTAACATTGAAAGTGAAAATAATATCTTTCTGCAGAAATGGCTTATGGAAATTTAAACCAGAGCTAAACAAATTTATGCATGCCATTTTCAAACTAATTGAATTGATGCAGCACCATCTAAATTCTTTGCTATTTAAGATCAGAAGGTTGTCTTGCATCTTCCCTGTTGACAGCATACTTGCTTTAATGTTTTTCTTTTTGTCTTTATCCCGCTGGCACTAAATGTGAACTTCCATGGTTTCCTGCAGTCTAAAGATCCCCGTTTTCATGCACTTCCACTTGCATCTCAGAGAGTTGCAGCATTTGCAGACACAGTCAATGAACTTGTATATGATGTTCTCATTTCTAAAGTACGGCAACGCCTGAGTGATGTTTCCCGGTTGCCTATTTGGTCATCTGTTGAGGAACAAACTGCTTTTCATCTCCCTACCTTCAGTGCATATCCACAGTCATATGTCACCAGTGTTGGAGAATATCTTCTTACATTGCCCCAGCAGCTGGAACCACTTGCTGAGGGCATCTCTGGCAATGACGCCAGTGATGAAGCTCAATTCTTTGCAACAGAATGGATGTTCAAGGTAAGTGACTTATATGATGGGAATTGGTAGAACCGGGCAGAAATTTTTTTCCTTCTTTTTTTTTTTTTTTTCTGCTATTTCCTGAGTAGTTGAGTGTCATCTCTTTCTGCCATTGGACTTGAATGCTTCATTATGAAACCAATATTCCCAAACCCAGTATGAGCTCTAAGTTGGGCAATGTGATACTCAGCTGGTTCAGAATGTTGGTCTGTTGAAAGGAACTCCAGAAGCAGCTTCACAGCAGTCATTTTTTTCAAAAAAATAGGGCTAGGTTTTCTGTTTTATAACAGGTAATATCATGGGATCTAAATTGGTCATCACAAAGAACTTATCCAGTAAGATGGATGATGTATGCTTTTCTAAACTTAGTAGAATCAGATGATGTATTTAGGCCATCTCAAAAATACTGTGGCTGTCATGCTCATCTTAGATTTTAATACTGTTATGCTTCATGCACATCTTAATGGCACAAAACTTTTCTGTTAATTGTATTAGGTTGCAGAGGGTGCAACAGCACTTTACATAGAACAGTTGCGGGGTATTCAGTACATATCTGATCGTGGAGCACAGCAGCTTTCAGTTGACATTGAGTATCTTAGTAATGTGCTTTCTGCTCTGTCAATGCCAATCCCTCCAGTTCTGGCCACATTCCAAAGTTGTCTTTCTACACCAAGAGACCAATTGAAGGATCTTTTGAAGTCAGATTCAGGAAACCAACTTGATATGCATACAGCAAACCTTGTATGTAAGATGCGGCGTGTGAATTTAGATCCGTGAGTGTTCCTTATTCAACTACACACAGTTGCGTCCTTTCACCTCACCTCTAAGCTTTTATTTTATTTTATTCTTGCATAGGACATTTTTTAAAAGGTGGCAATGCTATTTGCATTTTGAATTGTAGTCAGTTGACAAAATCATACAGAGCACAAGATCATGATAGTTTTTAGGACAAGAAAATTAGAGTGCCTGCATAGTGTATGTGATTTGAAGCTATTTGTACACTACTTTTTTGATTCAGAAATTTTTACATATATCCTTTATATAATTTGATATGTTCTTTTATTTTTCTTATGATAACATATGTTGATTGAATTTTATTATCTGAAATAAATTACTTTTATATTACAAGTGACAGTAGAAGCATGAAAAGATTGTAAGGATGATGTTCGCATACTTGGATGAGCTATTCTTTGGTTATTAAATTGTTGGTAAAAGATTGGGACAAAGTTGTGTATTCTGACAAGGTCATAAGTCCTGGAAATTATGAAAAACACTCCAATTTCTCTCTTGTTGATGTGTGAAGATGTGGGGCACTGAATTGGATATTCTGACAGGTTTGATCGTTAACTATTGTGCTATCCAATTTGAGTTAATTTAAAAAATCAGTTTAACGATCTAATCGATCCAAATTGGAGAGAACTAAGAAAAATGGGAAAATTGGTCTACTTTGTTTCATTTCTTTGAATTTTTTTATTTTTTTAGAATATATCCCCCTTTCTGTCTCTGTGAAATTTAATTTTTTTTCATTTTTGTCCTTATGAAATATTTTTTATTAAATTTATTCTTGTAAAATATTAATTTATCTGATTTGATCTTTCAAGATGAAATCAAACAAATTAATTTTCATATGAATTTTAATTAAGAGATAAAATTGAACATATTAATATTTTACAAGAATATAATTGATAAAAAAATATTTTATAAGGGCAAAATAAGAAAAATTAAATTTTACAAAGACAGAAAAGAGGATTTATTCTTTGTATATATATATATATAATATGAATTCATATATACAATGAAGATTAATTATTATTTAATTTTTAATAAATTTATATTTATGATATTATTCAATTCAACCATTTATTTAGATATGATGGCCATGACTTTTCTTTTTTAATTGTTGGATTTGAATTTTAAAGCATGGAACCAACTGAAAAATGCTTAACAGTGGTGAGGAAGTTCAAAATTTGAGAAAAAGTAGAACTCCGCACAATTTCCAAATAGTGTAACTAATTTTCTTGACAAAAAAACATCACATGTGACATTGTTTGACTTTTTCTCTTTACCATTAAAAATTTAGAGTAAAGTGCAAATAATTTTTTGAACTGTATGACGTCCAAAATGCGTCCCACGTTTAGCAATTTGATAGATAAATTTCACATCGCATGCAATTTCCTCAAACAATTTTCTTGCTGTCGAAATTGCCACTACAAATTGCACATTATTATGGATTATTCACAGATATAATAAAGTTGAAGTGATTTAATTATTTGCCTCAAATTTATATTTTTACAAAGAAAGAAAAATGAAGGGTTTCTTAATTCTCAATCAGATAAGGAAATTTCTTAATTGAGTTAACAAATATGACACCATTGTCCACATAACATCCTGCAATGTAGTATGACTTCCTCCTTAGAGCATTTTGCTAGAGATGACCAAAAAAAATTGCTTTTTTTTTTCTTCATGGAGTATTTTATTTATTTATTTATTTTAACCTCTTTTCCTTTATGCAAGATTCTGGTTTCATGAAGCAAAAGTTGGTTTCTCTCGTAATCTTATCCCCAGTGTTTTTTCACTTTACTTTTTCTTTAAAACCCTTCTTGGGCAAATTATAGACATTTCTTCTTAGGTTTAATGTAATTACATTCACACTTTTTTTATTTTTAAAAATATATGTTAATCTCATTTTTCATTTATTTTAAACATATAGTCACCTATTCTATTTCATAAAAATAAGGGAAGTGAATATATATTTTTAAAAATAAAAAAGATATAAATATAATTATACTAAATTTATAAATATAATTATACTAAATCTTAAAAAAAGTTAGTGTAATTTAGCATTCTTTGACGAAGTCTATCAACAGAGATAACCATACTAAAAAAAATAGGACTTCTGACAACATTTTAAGAGAATTATGGCCAATAGATAAAATGCAAATAAGGATTTGGCAACTTCGAGTAACTGTGCAGATATCCTCCCAGGATTTACATTGTAAATATTGCTGCTTATTTTTTGGTAGCAGCGGAATTACCAACTCAAAGTTCCGTTGTGAACACATTGCAAACTTCAACACTTTCATTTGTTTTGTTTAAAAAAAAAAAAAACAGTAAGAATAATCTCTCATTTATTTTTATTTATAGTTACAAAAATTAATATAACAAAAAATATTATGTTTGCTGAATATTAAATATAAAGATTATGTGATGAAAAATAATATTTATTGTTTTTACATTAAAAATTATTTTTCTTTATTATCATAATATCATATATTATTTCATTAATCATAAAACATATAAATAATATAAAAATCCTTTATTTATAGACACATAAATAAAATTTTCCAACTACAAATATTTTTCCACTAAACAAACGAACCATGATATTAGAGAAGAACCATTGCCCGTGATTTCCCCTAAATATACCTATCATCATTTTTTTTTTTCGCAATGGATGTTATAGATGTTTGATTTTGAGATACGTGTATCTCTAAAACTAGAACAATCAATTAAATAATATATTTATGCATTTAAGTTAAATATAAAATAATAAATAAAATAGAATTTGACCACATAAAATAGAAGGGCCCTCTGGCCAATTTCTTTACTAGCTAAACAAGGAAAACAAAAAGTAATTATATTGATTTGTGAAATCATATAAACTTATATATTGACAATTACTACTGCAGCACAAGAAATTAAATTTTTTTAGTGTAGACATTTCAGAATTTTTTGCGTAAAATTATGACTTCAATGATTAAGCATGGGTCATAAGGATGCGTCGACTTTCTTTCTTTCTTTTTCTTTCAAATAACATTTTCCTTTTCAATATCTTCACCAATTTAAAAATATATAAATTCTACTTCGGTATTTAAAAAAAAAAAATTCCAGCCTAAAAGAACTCAGTTTTCAAAGTTTTTATGTATGAGTGCACCTAATACACCAAATTAAATACATTAACCATAACTTTATGGATGTATTCAACAACTTTTACCATTTTCTTGTTTGCTTACATGTAAGAAGAGTTAATATGACATTTATTCTGATAATAAAAGTGATAGAGATAGACCTAGTAGATCAATAAGGGCAGAATTGGCATTTACAAAATAAATTCTTTTTAAATGAAAACCTTTTAACAACTGAAAGTATTTTTGTAAATAATAAAAAAATAATTAAATGAATATGAATATAAACTAATTAAATATGTGTCAAAGTAAAGGTGTTTGAATGAGAAAAAGGATAACAGCGTCCTTATAGAAATTTGATTATGCAAGGAAAAATCTGTCTTAACTCTATTCTTCTTCTTTTAAGCTTCTGTACTCCTATGGATTATTTGAAATATTCTACTAGTTATAAATAAGCTATATATAATACTTAATTTCACAATCACCCATTTTACAATAATCACATTTATTCCTCTTAAAAGAATCCGTTATCAAGTTTCGATACCCAATTCAAATTATGAAGATCTTATCAAAAAAGGATCCTTCTTTTTCTAAATTTCTATATCTCACAAGAAAGAATTTTTATCAAGATTTCTTTAAAAGATTTACAATATAAGTATCATACATCTAAGAGTGTAAATTTACAAGTATAAGTACTAAGAATATAAGAACTTTAGAACTTGCAGAACACTAAAAAGAGTGTATGCAAGTTTAACAATAAATATTTGATGTATCTTCCTTCAAGTTGTAGAAGGCTATTTATAGAGAAGATTTGATGAGTTAAACTTATTCTCCGAGCACTTTTACTTGTTATTGAAGTAAATCTTCTTAAATTGTACTTTCTTATATAAGAAACAAGCCTCGTCAATCATTTGCGTATCAGTTTGGGCAATCCACCATGTTGGAGCATGCACCTTACTCTTCTTGGCAGATTCTTGAATTTCCTCTTTCTAACTCCTATTAAAAGTGGGAATGAAAAAGATAATAATGCGATATTATAGATGGACGCTCACTTTATGATAAAGGAAGTTCATAAAATCTTTTTTTAATTGGATTACTTGTGTTACATGTCATAATAAAAAAAAACAAAATATTAGATAAGAGGTACTTTAAGATGGACTAAAAGATAAGAAACTCTTAAAAAACTTTATGCATGATTTTGAATCAAAAGTAACTTAAACCTATTCTTAATTTTAAAACTTTAGTTAAGTAAAAATAGATCTCATTATATTAACTTGCAAAGTGGTTCATCATCAAAATGAATTAGTCATTTAAATATTCTACTTTTAAAATACTTATTTAACACAGGAGAAAATAGAGAAAAGGAGCATTTACGGCTTTGAGATATGGGCTTCTTAAATAAAAGCAAGTAGAAAGCCCATTATCAAAAATATTGGACTAGAAATATTGGGCTTTAAAATAGGCAAGCTTAATATTTTCTGCAGGATGCATTTGTGGGCTTATTTTCATATATCCTTTTGAAACACAAAGTCCAACTTCATTTTAAATTTATAAGCCCATTTCGTTCCTCAAAATGAACTGACCAAATCTGAAGGAATCCAATCCTATGGTCATTCCATAGTATTTCTCCGTTAGTTAAAAGGTCAAAAAAGTTGCAGCATTTAGGATTCATTTGTTTTGATTAGATTTTTTTTTTTGAAAAATAATCTTACTTATTTGTAATTATAGTCATAAAAAATTAAGATGATAAAAAATATTTTATTTATTCAATATTACAATGTAGTGAAAAATAATATCTACTACTTTGAAGAAATTATTTTCTCAGCTGTCATAGCATTAGATATTATTTTATTAATCACAAGATATATAAATGACATGAAATCTTCCTACAAAGAATGTCTTTCGGATAGGGTTAGCTACAAGTCAAGCCAACTTGCAGGTGACTCACAACTTAATTTAAATTTTAGTTTGATAAGTCGAGCTCATGAGATAAATAATCAAGAGCTAAATTATTTGGATTATGTTGTAAATGAGTTGAGCATAAACTTAGGAGTTCAACTCATTTATATTATAAACTGTCTTGATATATAGACATATATATTGGCAAAATTTTTTATAAAATAATATATTTTTTATTAATAATATACTACTCCATTTTTATAAGCGTTTTAAATATTGCTTTAAATAAAAATATTATAAATTATATTAATGATAGTTATCACTTGACGATCTTAAACTCTTAATACATACTTTATATTATTAGAAGAGATCACCAAAGAACAAAAATTTAATAAATAATTTATTAATTGTATTTACTTGTGGGTTACTATGTATCTTTATATTTTGAGTTAAATTAGTTTTCATACTACATTAAGTATTTTTATTAAGTAATAGTATCATAATACTATTATTAGCTATTCATATTTTTTTATTTATTTTATACTGTAATGTTGCTAAATTCCTTTTAGAAGTTTATTTTTAAAAAAAAAATTTATTACATTGTCAATAATATACTTTATTATTATTATGAATTTAAGTTTAGTGAGCCAATCAAGCTATTCATAAGTTTAATTTGAAGCGAACTTAAATTAAAAAAAATGAACTTGAATCAAATTATGAATTAAGAAAAAATAAAGTAAGATGAGTCTAGTTCAACTCATTGCTAACTCTACTCTAAAAAAAATAGGGAAAAAAAAAAGAGTAGCCTTAAAAATTAAGATGGAGAACATTGTAGCTACTTTCTTATCATTGATTGACATTTTTTTTTTCATGATTGATTGAATCATATTGAAATCAAGTTGTTAATCTGTTGACAAAGTTGCTTATCATATTTGTTATCATAGTTCCTTATATGGTTCTTAATTATATCCATGCAAGCATTTGTTTGAGTGATTGAATCCCACTTGTAGAATCAAGTGAGTACTTTTTGAAGAGCATATCATGAAGTTGAATTGCTTTCAAATCCTTATAACTTGGGGGTTGTAGTGTCACTTAAGTAGTTCTGTCAATAATTTAACTGTCTAAATAAAACATGACTTCAATTGAAAGTATTTTGGAGAATAGATTAAATTGAAATACTATCTTTTGAGAATGAAATTCAGAAAAGTGATATTTTAGAGGCTAAACATGTCAAACTACTATAATTTTCAGGTTAAATTAAATTTTTATTTTTTATAATTTATTTTAATTTATAATTTCATCCTTATATTTTTTTTTCTTGTAGTTGAATTTGTTTAATTTTATTTATAATTTAATTCTTTATCATAATTAATTTAAGGGAAAATAAATTTTATTCACTTGTGATTTTATCCTATCTCACTTTATCCACCTATGATTTTAAAGATAACATTTTATCTATCTGTAGTGTTTTTCCTTCCATTGACTGACACAAGCCTAGCATGTGACCCATTAATTTACACTCATCCACTATTTGCATTAAAAAAAGTCAAATTTCCCAAACCTGAGATTAAACAACCATGGTGATCCAAACATCTACGCAAGTCACAAGGAATTACTTCTGTAAAATGTATCTTTCCAAAAAATTTGTGGCCCAGAATGAATGGTGTAGTGGCGCAAGTGGACGAGACTAGCGTGGCACATTATTACAAGTTAACCTTTTCTATCAATTCGATAGATAAATATGTTTAATTTTGGATGAAATTTAAAGTAAAAATCAAGTATGCAATTAAAGTCTTATGGAGTAAATTTGGAAGTAAATGTACTTATATATTATTTTTTCATGTTCTTCCTATTTTGAGGAGTGTTTGTGTCTTTTTAACATAGATCATTTATCCAGTGCTAGTAAAAAAGTACATAGTTGCGATCCTTGCATTTTTATCTTTGTCTATATATAATAGCATATTAAAATCCTTCTGAACTAAGAAAAAAGCTCTTAACTCGAAAAAAATATGTCTACTTCTACTATTAGGACATTGGCTTAGAATGCTCTTTAAGGAAGTACATTTGATAACTTAGGTAGGCACCATGGCATGGATTAAGGATCAAAATGTAATGGTTTAGAGACTTCCTTTATACATTCAAAACTATTCAAAATTATGTAATAAGGTAAATATTAATAAAATAAAATTGTCCTTTTCTTTATTTAAAAAGTCACTCCTTGATGCATACTAGAGGTTACTTATATAATGCATCCTTTGAAACTCAGTATACATGGACACTTTAACTACATGCTCATATTTGCTTATGGACATGTTGCACACAGAATTTCATTATATAGGCAATCGAAATCTATTTTGTCCCGTTACTTATTCAAGTATGGCCTAAGTTTATTGGAAGGATAGCATATTAGCCAAGAGTTGACATCATGCTTTGCAAGGTATAGCTAGAAGAGTTATTGACCTATGGCAGTTGGTATTAGAGCTTGATGGTGCTAAAGAAAGTAGATCGGATGGGCTATAGTTGGTGGATTTGACTTGTCAAAAGCATATAAGGGTTGTAAGTGAAAAGGACACCTGTCAAAATAACGAAGAGATGTTGTTAAAGACTTAACCGAGAGGATAGCAAAAGGTTGAAGCCATTCAAGGGCTAGTGTGCAAGATATTGCATTTAAGGAAGCGTAAATGGTGCATCGGTACAAAAGAGTGTAGAAGTTGATAAGCTTGTTGTACAACATAGGATATTGATTATACACTAATTCATAGTAGAATTTGAAGGAATGTAAAACCACTTAAGAGAGTGAATGAAGTGACTAATTATCTAGTGGGAACAAGCTCCAAAAGAAGCCCTAGTCTTGCCAAGAAGGCTTGACCATGTCCATGAGGGACATATGAGCTAACAGCAAAACCTAGAGGGCAAAGCCATGGTTGCACTAGAAAACATTACTACAACAGACAGTTAACACATCCTACTTAGATGACATATCTCTTCTAATATTTTAAGCAGACAAATCCTATTAGAAGAATCCAAAACCATATTAGAAGACACGAATTTTACTCAGAAAAGTAAACCTAAAGGGGAAAAAGTCAACTCTAGAGGGATATGTTGTACACAACAATTACATGGGTGTAATGAGTGAGTTACAACACTCATCCACAAGATTCAAGTAATGATCATAGGGTTCACAGTTACTCTTGACAAGCAAAGTGAAGCATGAGCCAGAGTGAAAGATACTCTATGCTTAACTCCCATCAACCTATTAATGTGGGGGAGCCATCAAAAATATGTGCTTGAAGAATGAGTCATCAAGAGGATGCTCTGGCAGAAGGAATCATTGGGAGGATAAGCTTGGACTAGGCTAAGAAGGCCTAAACATTGAAAGACAAGGGCCTAAACATCAAAAGATATCGCTGGAAAGGTGTCACGATAGAGAATTAATCATCGAAAAAGTGGCTAAAAAGACCAACATACTAGCGAATGGAAATGATGGTCAGAAGAAACAAGCAAGTATTAACTTTAAAGAGATAGCATTAAGGAGTGCAAAGCTAGGAGGGGTCATGAGGACCAAGATGCTAAATAGCATCAACTTCAAAAAGGCTATATGGTCAAGATACCATAAAGATGTCAATTTAGAAAGGGTTATCCAACTGAGTGTGAAAATGACATAGCAAAGCATAATGGATTGATCAAACCTTATGGAAGCAGACTTGTAAGCAAGCCATGTTTTGTCAGCAAGGAATATGACTTATGTTTCTCATATCGATGAAATGAGACAATAGATGTGGGGCAATCTATTAGTGGACAGTCCAAAATACCAGACAAGTGTACAAACTATAGAAGTAACACACACTTAAGCTACAAAGGTAGCGAGTTGAGAGCTATGCAAGGACAACGCATTACAAGTTGTAGAGGTAGTAATGCAAGCACAAGTTACAAAGGTGACAACCTATATGCTGTAGAGGCAATGGGATAGGAAAAATTATAAAGGTGACAAACCATAGAGTTGTGGAGACAATGGCATGTGATTATGTGTTGGGACAATGAAGTAAAGTATACAGAGGGGGAACACAGAGTTTATGGAAGAAACAAAATCTAAGATACCAAAGTTGCAGAGGCAACTACCCAGAGATTACAAAGGAAAAAAATGATTGATGATACGAGTTCAAGAAAGCAAAGTCAAGAAGAAGTCAATAGAGAAGAAATAGACTGCTGATTATCTTAAAAGCTGTGTCAAGTTAAGGGTGTCATTCATCAAAGCCTCTTAAATAATGTTAGCTCAAAGAGACAAGCACGAAGCAGTTGAAAGAGAAGCTTAATGGGAACAAGATGAAGATCCACATGAAGTTTCGAGAAGTTGGCCTTGATATGAGAAAAACTTCATGGAAGCTATGTCAGATTCAGGCATCAATAAAGGCACTAACATTTGAAGTGGGAGAGAATGCCACAGGTTGGCCTTATGAACTAATTCAAAAAGCAAACATATTCAATTTTAGACGAAACTTGATGTAAAAATCAAGTATGAAGAGGAGATCCTATGATGCAAATTTGGGAGCAAATGCAATTGTATATTATTTTTCCATATTTTTCCTATTTTAGGGGTATTGTATCTTTATAGTATAAATTGTTTGTCCAATGCTAGAAGAATAGCACATAGATGCGATCCTTGTATTTTTATCTTTGCATCCATATGAGATGGTGCATTAGAACATTTCTAAGCAAGGAAAAAAGCCTTTATGTTAGCTTAAAAAAAATATGTCTATTTGTGTTATTTGGGCTTTGGCTTAAAATGCTATTTAGGGGGTGTATCCGATGACCCAGATGGATATTATGGCATGGGCTAAGAATCAAAGTGTAGTGGCTTAGAGACTCCCCCTATACACTCAAAACTATGCAATAAGGCATATATTAAAAATAAAGTTATCCTTCTCCTTATTTAATTTTTTTTTTTTTGACATACACTAGAGACTACTTATATGGTGCTTTCTTAAGGCTTAGTATGCATGAATACTTCGACTACACACTCATATTTGCTTATGGATACATTGTGCATAGAATTTCATTGTATGGAAGATCAAAATCTATTTTGCCCTATTATCTATCCAAGTGTGGCCATAATTTATTGAAATGCTAGTATGTTAGACAAGAGTTGGCATAAGGCACTGCACAATATGGCTAAAAGAACTACTGAGTGATGACAGCGTGCACATGTACCTTAACACATCAGAGCTGAGCTGCAAAAGAAGGTAACAAAGTCAAAGAAATGAAAAATAGAGAAAAAAATTAGTCTTAAAGTTTTGGAAAATCCAAAATTTTTCCTCAAAGAGTGAAAATAAGTGCTAACAAATTACAAAAGGATTTGTCTTCTTTGGGGGATTAACCTAGCATCTTTCTAATGGAGTCCTCCAACAATGGCAAACAAACCTTCCTATCCAGTAAGTTTCCTTTTCTCTTACATTGATTCAATTTCTATTATTAACTGATTGTCTATTATGTTCAAAAGTTCAAATTGTAGTCTTTTTAATAAATATTTTAGTTACATCTATTGGGTTTCACTATAGCTTTTAGCTATATTAGGTTTGCAGCTATGAAAATTGTAGATTTATTTTTGTGTTTTGACTAGTTAGCCTAGTTGAATCTTCATGTATAAGATTTAATTTTATCATAACCAAAAGATGGAATTGTGCATAATTATGATATTTGATGTAAATTTTAATTGCTTTAAGATCCTTGTTTCTAGCATAGTAGATTATACAACTACTTTAATACCCATTTCTAACATAATTCATGCTTAGATATCACTCTTAAGTTGGTGATCCGATAAAGGTATAATCTTCATATTTTAGAGTTCACTCTTATTTATGCTTAATCTTATCCTAGTTATTGAATTATAGTTCAATTGGATATTTCATGTATCATTTTTTATTTGAAATACTCCTATTAGCTCTAGGATTACTCTATGTTGATTTTCAAGATGCTTTTGATTTAGCATTTGAAGTTACTATCCATGATAGGTATGTTGACCAAGAATTAATTTATTTCATTCATTGCTTATACATTTTTTCGAGACTTTGCCAAATTTTATTTGATGGAATGAACAAGTGAACTATCAATACTAAGTACTACAATACTAACGTTTTTGTATGGATGGCTTGTTTTCATAAGGATTTCTCTATTAGCAACTTTTCTATGTTAGATCAATTAGTTGTTTTGTGAAGATTTTTCTTTTTTTTACATGGATAATGTTAGCATCCTTCATTTCACTTGGCTCATGCTTAGTTTGTAGACACAAAGAAATTGTTAAAGAGTAATTATTATAGCTTGTTCATGTGTGTTCCTTTTTTGTAATAATCATTATCTATTTATAGCTTAACACAATTTTTGGATCAATATGTGTTGTCTTATTGCCTGTATGCATTACACTATACAGGTCATTGCAAGTTACTTATAATTAAGGGATATCTTTCCTTGTAAAGATAGAGACAACATTTTATTACCATTTCTATTTGAACTATTCAGTATTCTAATGCTCATGTACTATGCTTTCATAATTTGAAATAAGTTAGAAACTAGATATGCTATTTCCTTGTTCCAAATGCATTTATGTTCCAACTTGGAATTTCTATAGTATATTTACTATGCTTATTATCTATCACTCTTACTAACATGATAGAAAGCCTACTTTTTAAGCATTGTATCTAACATACATCCTTAGGAACCTTGGATTGCTACTTTCTTGTGCAGGTTCACATGATATTCTAACAAAACTACCTAGATCAATAACCAATTGTTGTTGCATAGTCCCATAATTTAGAATATTGTTGAACCTCACAACCTTCAATCTTAGCTATGGCCTTTCTCTTGGCCCGATAAGCTTAAGTAGAGAATATATAAACTGAAATCTTCTTCCTAATAGACCTTTGGATATTTGGAATTGCCCATTCAAGATTGTTTATGAAGTCTTCCTCAAACCTTTTGGCTAAGTATGTGATATTGGCATTGCTCTTCTCAAATGTACTTCCATAAATACATGTTGGGTAAAATGTCTTTATTTGTATATTAGATGTCTCCCGATTCTTAGAAGCATAAATCTTCTACCTACAATCATTTTTACACTTTGTACTTAATTTGTGGCCTTCATTTATTATCCACTTATATTCTACAATTTTCCTTACACAATACTCCCAATGCCTTCCTCAATGATTTAGCATTTTTAAATTCCATGTCTTTATGTAGCCTTGAATTTATCATATCTAGGTCATCATCAAACTGTTGGGTTTCCTTGGCTTAAGGGGCAGCAAGGGCTGTGAAATTTCAAAAATTTCTTCTCCCTTTAGCTAAGGAAACTCCCCT
>JANHAO010004310.1:0-24436 GCA_026873985.1 Saraca asoca
ACTCTAGATTTGATCTAGGTTATTTTGAGACCTCAAACCAGTGGATCTATAGGAGATTTGCTCAGCCAAAGGGGAGAAATTTTTTCGAAATTTTCAACCCTTGCCGCCCCCTTTTGGCCAAGCAAATCTGACAACAGTAACTTCTACAATACAAGATTCCTAAAAATTTTCTATAGTTGCACTTGCTAATGGATTCCTATCAACTTTAGTCACCAAAAGGCATAAAAAATGAATTCCCTTAAATGCATTAGTTTGAAGATATTGGAGCTAAAAGATGATTTGTCTTGTTGGGCTGACAATTTTACTTTGGGAGGATACTGTATTAATTACTAAGATTAATTCCAAAACAGTCATCCTCATTTAATTGAGTTTAATCTAATGATTCATCCCCTACACTAGATAAACTAGACTTTGCTCCTTTTCTTTTGAGTTAAAGTATTTCTCATAATTTGTTAATAAAGTCTTCCTTACTGGAGAAGGTAACTAAAGAAACAACAATATGGGATTTGTCCTAAAGGAACTAGTTTATTTCAGCTTTTGCATTTTTATGATAATGAGGATGATCCTCAAACCATTTAGTTATTTTAAATTTATGAGCTTTATAGGCTTGATTATAGGATGCCCATCATCTTACAGATCCTTTCCATTGCAAGATCAAATATTTGGACTTGGGATGTTCCTTGGAATACTAATATGCCTAGAAATAAACCTATGGTACACCAATTTTTGAGTAAATATGAAGAAGAATCAGAGGATTTCCAAAATTCAAATTGTCAAAACATGATCAAAATATGTCTTATCCTCTTGTCACCTGCTGGGGAAATTCTTAGGAATTGGTCCATAGACATCCCATTAGTTTAAAAACTATAAAGGAAATTTGTACTTAGTGTTTTGATTATAGAAAAATAACCAAGTATGTTTTTACTTTAAAAGAATAAAGTGCAATACCAAGCACTTTGATAATCCTAGTATGAATAATCCATTGGATTGTGTGCTTTTGAAATTTTTTTTTCTTTTAAAAAGGTGTTGGCTCCAATCAAAAATTGAAAGAATTTTTTCAATCTTAAAAGTTGTGTGCGTGGTTATATTTGGTCCTTAGGTTCAGGATAATGTTTGATGGGACTATGAATGTTGTTTTGTACATGTCCTTTGGTTTTATTTGAATTTGTCAAAATTGAAATTTCATATCAAACTTTGAGAATATTTTTAGAAATTGCAAATGATTTAGGAAATCCTTTTTGTTTGGGATTGAGTATCTAATCCATCAAAAAGCTTTATCGAGAGGTTTAAAATTAACTACAGGCCTCAAAGTTTCTCCTTCAATTTTTGTATTCTTGTTTACATTGAAACTTACTTTTTCTAATGATCCTTTTTTCAAGGCGATCATTAATTTGTTTTTGACAATGTTCTAAAAGTTCTTGGTTCATTTAGATTAGTTTAACTTTTGTTAGAATTCATTTTTCCAAAAAAAAATTCATATGGTAAATCTACCATATGTTATTTCTTTTTCCATAAAGCATTTATAAAATTAAAATAAATTTGGGATTGTATTTTATTTTCTACAAATTTGATTTTTTCATGGATAATTGGGGTGACTAATTGTTGTTCTATTTTTTTTAAAGAATTCTCTTCAAAAAAGATAGTTTGTTTGTTTTTTTTTTTTGCTTTTTATTAGGTTTAAATTTTTAAAAATCGATTTTTTAATGAATTGGAAAATTATTTTGACCTAGGCTTACCAATACAACACCTTCATTAGTTACATAGAAGGGCATGATTTATTAGATAAAAGGAGAATGTAAGATTATTCTATTGGTCATATCTTTGACTAGTAGAAATGAAGTATTTACTTTGACAAATATATTTTAACATTTAAGAGTTTGTAATTCATTTGAAGCTTGCAACCATTTGCATATCTAAAACCTTCTTTTGTTTTCTCAAATTATTTTGAAGGAACTAGTCCTTCTTGTATAAAAATTTAGAATAGCTTTTATATCAAACAAGGCAACTATTTCAATAGTGTGCTCATCTTTGATGATTAATTTAATAGGTATATACCATTTTTGTACTATCAAAGTAGAAGTGAGTTTCAAAGCATCATCATTAATGCCTTCAATTTTCTTCTTCTTCTTCTTTGTTTTTACCTTTTGAAAAACTAAAAACATTTGATCAAAATTACTATGTTTAACTTCTTCTTTTAAAAGATTTACTTTAGACTGTAAATCCTATAAGGTTACAGGTTTATTGTTTTATGAGTTAAATCTATCTAAAACATTTTTAAAACTATATCTATTAATCATAAGTTGTTTAACAAATGTTGAAGGCTTTTTATGGTTTGTCTGAGTTTTTGGAGATAACTCTTCTTTTGATCATCATTCAACAAATGATAAATGACTTCAAAAAGAAGATCTCATTCTTTTGTAAGAATATTTATCTCACTTCTAGAATCTGTCATTGTTTATTTAGTATCAAAATAGTAATCATCATTTTGAACTTGATTATTTTCTTGATCATTATCTGCTGAAAACTCATATGTTTCAGAAGACTTTTCAGCTAATAAGTTGCCTATTTGGTTAAGAATTTTTTCATTTATTTGAAGATTCCTAAGTTTTTTGTTCAACTTGTAGTATTGGCTATATGACCTGGGCTATTACATATGAAACAAACTGCTCTAATATCTTAGTTTGGAGGAGATGTGTACCTTGGTTTTCTCCTGAGTTTTTTTTTCTTTTGTGAAAGGGTTTTTGCTTTATGGTTGGCTAGATTCAACTTGTTTGGATCTACATCTATGTTTAGGCTTAAAGGATTTTAGGCAAACAAATCCAAACTATTTGCAAAAGAAACCTAATTATTTTCTATTAATTAATTTTTCTTTGGCTAATTGCTTTTGAATTTTGTCATCTTGATATATTTTAAGGGCAACTTTCTAAACATAAGAAGTAAGCTATCCATAAGTAAGTTATTCATAAGGTATTGCCCCATTGAATTAGTGTCTGATTTTCTCCCTAACCTTTTCTCTTAAGGATCTAGGAAGACCTATTAAAAGTTTTTCTTTCCAAAAGGGTTCGTTACTGCCTAATCTAGAATAAATTTTACTAAAGAAAGCTCCTTGTACCATATAAAGTCGAAACAGGGTTCTACATTGGAGATTTGAGAGAAGTTTGACTAATTTATCTTTCCATAGGCTAGGATCTCCTATGCAATGTTTGGTAATTGTGCATATCAAAGTACTGACTGCATTAGGGATTGGTTGGCCATCTAAATATATTATTAGTTCACCTTGGCTATCTATTTTAACTTATTATAAGATTTTTTTCTTTTTCTAAACTAGTGATATGCTTATTCTACTATCTTTTGAGTTGTTCAATAAATTAGCAACTAGGATGTGAATGACTAGCACATCATCACATCCTTGTCCCGTATGATAACTTGTGCTTACCATGGTCATTTCTTGAAGGATTTTAATGATCTCATATTCAAACTTCCCATCTATATTACATTCATAGATATTATTTCCATTATAGGAATCCTACATAAGAGATATCTCTTGTGTTGATGGTGGATTTTGGTTCTGGGCCAAACTCCAGCCAATAGAGGATTCTTTTTAGATCTCAAGTTGAAATGTGGTTTCAAATGTAGTAAATGAATACATAAGGTGAAAAGAAAGGGAAGAGTAATGAAGAACACAAAGCTTTTAATATGGTTTGCCCAAATCCAAATAGAATTGGACCCTGTGTCTATGATAATGTATTGATCTGAGAGTATTTTTATAGAGGTTCAGTATGATGGCTTCAGTCCTCTCTAATATTCATCTCCTTCCTTCTATTTATAGAGGAGAGGAGGTTACAATTATAATTTTATGTGCAGTAGATCTATTGCATCAAACATTTAATGTATAAGATAGGACGGACAGACTAAGATTCTGTAAGTCAGCTTATGCAGATTATCTTCTGCAAATGGGCCCCGTATGTCTACTAGGCAATACATACATTGGTCTCCTACTTAACGAGCTCCCAGGTTAATGGTTAGACCTCGTAGGCCAAATCCTTTAATCTGGAGGAGCTACTGCCTTTTAAGGTAGCGAGGCTGAGCTCATTCTTGCTGGGGTGAGCTCAAGTAGAGGAGATTGCTAGTGATGCAACTTGGATCTTAGTGCTCTAAGCATCCTATGAACTGAGGTCTTGCTGCACTGGGGCCACTTGCTAGCCCATCAAGGACATTCCAGATTTCATATATAACATCTTGGGTTTCTATTTTTGGATCCTAGAAATTAATTCTTCTTTGAGGTTTCTAATTCGCTATAATTTTGGTGGCTTCAAGTTTGGTTTCTTTATCTCTAAAGTCTTATCTAAATTTTGGACTTTTCTATTGGATTTGTCTCTTATAGGAGATTCTAGAACTAACATAGACCTATTAGTCTTCTAGTTTGATTCTTCTATCATTTGGTTGATCTTGGCAATTTCTATTTATTGTACAACTTCTGCCCTACAAACAATTAAGTTGTTTATGCTTATCTTGAGAGATTTCATAAGGTTTGAAAAGGGGATTTTCTATTCATTTCTTGGTTGCAGTACTAAATGTAGGTATTTATTTGTATAATTACTTTATTCCATCAAAGATTGTATATCCTCTGAAGAAATAGGTTTATTGGTATCTTTTATCTTAAAAGGTGTAGCAATTATTGCATATCTTGGGACTTTGGTTTCCAAGAAGGGCTTTTAGGGAGGCAACTCAAAATTAACTTTCTTCCCTTTGGTAGTTGTCCAAGTTTGGATAGATCTATTGGTGACATTGATGGAACTATTGAAGGGATAATATATTTGTTTGCCTTCAGCATATAATTCAAACCAATCAAAGAAAAGAATATTAGTTTCATAATCTCTGATAAATTTCATCTAAGAATCATGAATTTATTTTTTATTATTCCCTTGAAAATTCTCAAGGAAACAAGTCCTCTAAGGAGTAAATTCCTTTAAATGGAAATTTTTTTAAAGTACTTATATCTATATAGAAACATGTTTCTAGAATTTCTAAAGGGTTTCTGATCATATCTAAATTCTATGTCATGGTGTATTTGGGAAAAGGTTTAAAGGGATTAAGGAGAATTAGCATATTCTTTGTCATCTTTTATTCTCTCTTTTCCTTTGGAATTTGTCCTAGTATAAATAGGTTTTGGAATCCTAAACGTGTTATCTAGTTCTTTGAGATCTAAAGCAAGAAGAGTCCTTCTTAAGCTTCCCAAATCTATTGAAGATATGGTAATTTGAGACAAAAGAATGTCTAGGTAGTTTTGTTAATTCTATTCTAGCTCCTAATGCAAAAATTGAATTAGGAATTCTAAGGCTTGTATTACAAACCACTCAATAAAGCTTTTTAATGGATTATATACCAAATCCAAAAAAAAAAGGATTTACCAAAATGTTTGCATTTTGCAAAAGTATTCTCAAATTTTGATATAAAATCTGGATTTTGGCAAATTCAAATAAAACTAGAGGACAGGTATGAAACAACATTCACTGTCCCATTTAGACAATACAAATGGAATGTAATGCCTTTTGGCCTAAAAAATACTTTGTTTGAATCTCAAAGAATAATGGATGAAATTTACAATCCCTTGACTAAATTCATTATAGTTTATATTGATGATGTTCTTGTTTTCTTTAAAAATATTGACCAACATTTTAAACATCTTAAAGTCTTCCTAAATATTACTTAAAAAAATCATCTTGCTATCTCAAAAACAAAGTTTTCTCTTTTTCAAACAAAAATTAGGTTTCTTGATCATTATATTTTCCAAGGAACTATTACGCCAATTGAAAGGGCAATTCAATTTGTTGATAAATTTTCTAACTGAATTATTGACGAAGCCCAATTACAATGATTTTTAGGATGTCTCCACTATGTTTTTGATTTCTTCCCTCAAATGTCCAATTTCTTAAAACCTTTGCATGATCATCTAAGGAAAAATCCACTCCTTGGAAAAATGAGCATATGCATATTCTTAGGCAAATAAAATCTCAAGTCAATCACCTTCCTTGTTTATACATCTCATATCCATTTGCTTAAAAAATGGTAGAAATAGATGCTTCTAATATAGGATATGGAGGTATCCTCAAGCAAATTAAAAATGATAAGGAGCATGTCATTGCATATGCATCAAACATTAGAATCATGCATAACCAAACTATTCAACTATCAAACAAGAAATTCTAGCTATAGTTTTAAGCATAAACAAACTTCAAAACAATTTGCTAAATCAAGAAATTATTATTCGTGTTGATTGCAAATTAGCAAAAGAAGTTTCACAAAAAGATGTCAAATATGATTCATCTAAACATATATTTGTTAAAAAGCAAGTAATTCTTAGTGCATTTGATTTTGATTTTGATTTTCAAATTGAGTTTGTTCAAAAATCTTCAAATTCCTTTTTAGACTTCCTTACAAGAGAATATTTGTAGAGAAGATAATGCCTAAAAAAAAATGAAAAGTGAAGATAAGAATCTACCATCAAATCCTAACGCAAAATCACATGATCCATCCAAAGCAAAAAATAAGGGGAAACAAATACAAACTTCTTCCTTCAATCAAATTAAATCACTCTGTTCGACAGATTGGATTTCCTAATAGAAATTCTATAGGCAATTGCAAATAAATTCCCTATAGCCCTACCAAAAAAGTTATGGGTTGGTATTGCTGAAGAGAAAGAGGACAAACCTCTAATCATCAATAAAACATAACTCCAACAAATGATTGCTACCAAATCTTAACAGATGATCAAAAAAGGATTACCCTCCAAAATCACCACAAATCCAAAACCTAAACCTATCAAATTATTGCTAAGTACCATAAAAATACCCTAACTTGAAAATATAGTCCAAATGGAACTAGAAATATGGCATGAAAACCCAAGAATTGCCATAACAAAAATCTTTCCAAAAAATTGGCAATACTTGCCAGAATCACTTGCCTAAGATAGGACATTTTATGAGTTTATCTTGGTGGACACAAATTCATTAATCATCAAACATCATCCTAATCCTAATGACCCAAATATAACTACCCACTTAACTTTTGAGATTGAAAAAATTCTTTCAATTTTTGACTAGGGCCAACACCCTTCTGTAAGAAAAAAAATTCAAAACCATACAATCCATTGGATTATTCATATTGGGATTATCAAAGTTCCTGGTATTGTACCTTGCTCTTTGAAAATAAATTTTTTTGCCATACTTGATTGTTTTTCATTAACCAAAATACCAAGTACAAATTTCCTCAATGGTTTTTAAACTGGTGGGATGTCTTTAGACTAATTCTTAAGATTTTTCCTCAACAGGTCAAAGAATGATGGGACATTTTCTAATCATATTTTAAGAATTTGAATTTCAAAAATCTTCTTATTCTTCTTTAGTTTTACTCAAAAATTGGTCAATTATGGGTTTATTTTTGGGAATATCATATTCCAATGAAAACCCTAATTTCAAATATCTGATCTTGCCAAAGAAAGGATTTGTAAAATGGTAGGCATCCTATAACTAAGCCCATAGAGCTTATAAATTTGAAATAACTAAATGGTTTAAGGATCATCCTCATTATCATAAAAATGCAAAAATTGGAACAAGCAAGTTGTTTCAAGATAGATCACATATTGCTACTTCTTTAGCTGTCATCTCCAATAAGGAAGACTTTATTTATAAACTACAAGAAATACTTCTCCAACTTAACGGAAAAGGAGCAAAGTCTAGTTCATTCGGTGTAAGAGATGAATCAATAAATGAGGATGAGAATTTTGGAATTAATCTTAGTGATTAATATAATATCCTCCCAAAGTAAAATTGTTAACATAACAAGACAAATCATGTTTTGGCTCAGACAACTTCAAATTAGTGTGCTTAGGGGAATTCACTTTTGATGCCTTTTGGTAACCAAAGTTGATAGGAATCCATCAACAAGTGTCATTGTAGAAAAATTTTAGGAATTTTGTACTGTAGTTATTACTATAGCATAGGTCATAGTTTGAAATTTCTATAAATAGGATAGCAATTTCATTTATAAGACATCCTATCAATACCCCTCTCCTCTCTAAAATTTTATGAAAGCTCTAGAAGCATTTCTACAGTCTTTGCCCATAAATTTTCAAATTTTGTCATACAAATTTATGCTTTACATTTTGCATTACTATCCTGCCCCAACCTATGGAACATGACTAGCATAGAAGGTCATTAGTAGGAAACCTCCTACAAGCCTTACAATGCGATTAACATACTAATGACTTACTATTTCATCAATCCATGACAAAATATTTAAATATTAAATTCTAACAAAAATTTGATAGAGTTTCCTCCATTTTTGGACACCTAGCCATAAGGCCTATACAATAGCACAAGGGCTACATGCCAACCATGAGCTGTATAACAACATAAAAATATACAGTGGCCCAGTCTATACAACTTACATCCTACTGGGCATCTAGTAATCACACACAACACATGCCAATACTATCCTACCAATTGCCACTGGTTTTCACCATTCATATACCTTTAATCTCTGTAGGAATGATCCCATAATAGTGTAGGGTAGAGGAGCGATAGAAGAATCCTAAACTCTGAAAAACATGGAAAAGAAAGGGGTGAGTTTCATAGAAACCTAGTGAGTAGACAATCCCATGACCACCATAACCCCATTTATAAACCATGTTCAAAAGTATATATATATAGCTATGAAATTATGCTTACTCGCTTAACATCATAATCTCACAATAAGTGTGGAAACATCATTCATTAATAAAGTTAAACAATTGAAATATGATATTTAACAAAATGAAAAATACAATAATATATGATACTATAGAAAATATCCATCACAACATAATTATAAGAAATTATCCAAATAAACTTTCTAAAATATAACAATGATTGTATCAAAACAATTAACTGCAATTCCAATGGAAAATTTCTAAAGGTAACCATAACATCACATCCACACAAACATCCCTGTAACCCACATCTAATACACATGCCAAATATTCACATATTCGATAGCTCCACCCTTATTACGTCATTACTTATTCCAGTCACAAGTGCACTTGAGGGTTACCAATAAATTTTCAATGGATCCAGTCTCTCAAACCAGTAATATAAAAATATCATGTAACATGAAAATATTATTTTAGGTAAGTAACATTTATCAAAACATACATATACTTGCTAATGCATTTTCATATCTATTTATCACATAGAAACATAAAATCACCAATTCTAATAACATAAGATAAAAAAAATGCATCATTTGATCACAGTAAACCATTTTATGTACACATACAACATATAAATGTACTTTCAAAATCTCTTTAATATATAGGAAAATTCTATCATTTAAAAAGGATTTATAACATCTCACATAATAAAATTATTTTATATTTTCACATGAGATTATTAAGTGAGAAGGATTGTCCACTTACCTTAGACAATTAATTTGGGTTTTTCAGTAAAAGCTTCAAAAATTAGCTGCTGGTGTGTTTGATTCTTCCTTGAAAGCTTCTGTAAAGCAAGATAATACAAAACAACAAGAATATTTCAAATTTCTCACACCTAGCATAGTAAGGGTTTCAAGGAAAATTTCTTGAAAACTAGCTATAGGGTTACAATAGAATAAATCTTTTGTTCTAGGATTACTCACCAGAGTCCAAAGTATTGGTGGCTAGTTTGCCACCGACGAAAGCTTCGCTAGTGAGCCAAATCTAGTGTTGGCTGATCAACAAGCCAGAGTAGAAGGAGACAAGTCACGAGTTGACACGGTGCAGAAGAAAGCTCATCGGAAAGCCGAAAGGAAGAGGAAGACTAGTGAGCTCATCAGATAATGGAGAAAATGAAGAAAGAAGTGGTCAGTGCTATAGTTTGAAGACAGGGGACTACTTCGGCCAAGGAGAAGCAACGCACGAGGAAGAAGAGGAAGACTTTGGAGGAAATGCTAGAGAAGCAAGCAAGAAGGCCAGACCATTGAATAGTGACAATGACGAATGGAGGGGTTAGCCAGATGAAGGAGGTTGGCTAGAGAAGCTTTAGAAACAAGCTGGAAAACTCATGTTAGAGGAGAAGCCAGTTGAAGGAAATATATAGTGAAATAGAAATGGGGCAAATTACAATTTGACCCCAAAACTTTCCACTAACTTCAAATAGGCCCTTAAAAAAATTAGAAATTACAATTTGGCCCTAACAAAATTTAAAACTTTTTAATTTAGTCCCTCAATAACATTTTTTTTAGGTATTATAATTACTATTCATATTCAAGTATGTCTACATTCCTTATTTCTTGCTAGCTTCTTTTATTTTATTCTTCAGGGCCTCTCTGATTTTTGGTGTGTATATATATTGGGCTAATGAACATAATTTATACAAATTTTATATCTTTTTATGCTTAATCTTTTGTCATGTTTGTGTGCTTAATTGGATGCTTAAAATCGATTTTGTGATCTACTTGGTTTGCTCAATTTTTATACTTAATTAAATTTATTCGATAAATTTGCATTATTTCAATTTTATGACATATTTTAAGTTTTGGACCTCTATTTTAGGTTATTCTTATATCATTGGAAAGCTAAGAGAAAGATCTAAAAATATCCTGAAGAATCCTCAGCCTAGTTTAGCCATTTTGGAAGTTAAATAAAGCTTACAAGCTGGAAAAGAGTTCTAACTTATGAGCCAAAACTAGTTTTGGTATTTTCATTATCAGTGGCGATCCACCCATCATTTTGGTGCAAGCCTAAGCCCATAAGATAGTTAAGATCTATCGCAACAACTTTTATGAAGGTCTTAAGGTCAAACTACACTGTTTTCAATTATTTTCATGGTTGTGGACTTAAGTACAAAATTTTGTTATGAGTTGGATTGCTCTGGAAAGTTATCTCAGTTTTGGCCCATAACTTAAGCTAGAAATAGAATTTTTATTCAAGGTTAAAGCCATTGGAATCTTGAGAGACAAGGCTACATTTAATATAAAGGAAGCCACATCTAACTAAGCCTCCTTCCAACCCTAATCAATAGCCCAATCAAGAGGCTGTGTAATGAGCTTAGAAATACTAAGCTAAGCCATAATTGTAATAACTTCCACATTCATTTTCCATATTGTCTCCAACTCAGAGAAGGAAAGGAGCTTTGCTAGGATAAGAATCCAGGCCTAATTAGGTTTATTCTTTCATTTTATTTTTGCATTTTATTTCTACAACAATGTGTAACTAAATCAACATTTCACTCTAAGGAAATTTCTGCACTAATTCATTTGTTGATTGTGAGACTTGCTCTTAATTTCAATTTATTCCCAATTTGATTCTCTAATTTTACTGCTTATAATTACCTTGTATGATTAGTTAATAGGTCCCATTAATTAATTATTCAATGTGATTTAATGCTAGCTAGATTTCCATAGGCAATTTCATTGTTTGTGGTTGTTTGGTTATGGGGTAGCAATAAGGTGTTAGTTTGCTATTGGGATAAATCAATTCTCCTAGAGAATTAAGGATAATTATTTAGTTTGTTGGTAAGGTGAATTAATTAATTGGATTTGGTATTTTCAGAACTTAATGCCATTGATAAATTGGATAAGGTGTTGAGCTTCATCTGATTTAGCAAAAAGAGTCAATCAGGTTATAAGTTTGATTGGCTAATTTAGAAAGAAATTAATAAGGACTAAAGAGGTGTTGGACTTAACTAATTTCTTGACTAAGTGGTCAAAGTGAGAATAAAACAGTAGTGTTAAGGATTAGTCACTGAATTGGTTACAAAAGTCCCTTGGATTGAGCTTTTTCTATTTGATTTTCCTTCATTTCTAATTCTAATTTTTATGCATGCAAACTATTTGATTTAATTCTTATTCTAATTAGATAGTTTCCAACCCCCCATTTCATATTGCAAACACACTAAAGTAAAGCACCAACCACTATGGACATGACCTAAACTCACCCTAGCTATTAGCTTAGGTAGTCCATCACTATTTTTTATGACTGTCAAGACTAGCCAAATTAAAGGTTCTATGGAATTTATCGAAGTATTAAGAGATGGCAATGAAGAAATATATGAAGGATGCATAAAGTATTCAAAGCTATCTTTCTTGTTAAAATTGTTTCACATCAAATGCTTCTGTGGAATTAGTGACAAAAGCAATGAACATGATAACAAAGTTGTTAAAAGATACTTTTCAATAAGCAAAAATTCCAAGCTTTCTATGAGGCCAAGAAAACAATCAATAAACTTGGTTTGAACTATACCAAAATTCATGCAAATCCAAATGATTATATGTTATATTGGGGAGATGATGAAAATAGAGAAATATGTAAGAAATGTCACACATCTAGATGGAAGCCAAAGGGTACTGTAAATGTAGAGAATGGGGCTAATGGTATTAAGAAGCAAAAGAAGCAAACTGCAAAAGTCTTAAGATACTTTCTCATGAAACCAAGGCTACAAAGATTGTTTATGTCTTCTAAAATGGTTGAACATATAAGATGGCATGTTTTAAAAGATAATAAATATGGACAAATGAGGCATCCAAAAGATTCAAAGTGGAAAAGATTTGACTTAGCTCACCTTGAATTTGCATTAGATCCATGAAATGTTCACCTTGGAATGGCATCTGATGGATTTAATCCATTTGGTACTCTTAGTACCAACTATAGCATTTGGCCAATGCTTCTAATCCCTTCCAACTTGCCTCTTTGGCTATGTATGAAGAAGACTTCATTTATTCTCTCAATAGTCATTCCAAGGAAACAAATGTCTAGTGATGATATAGATGTTTACTTGCAACATCTAATTAAGGAGTTAAAGGAGCTTTGGGTTGATGGCTTGGACATATTTGATGCTTCTTTAAACCAATGGTTCTATATGTGTTCATCTTTAATGTGGACAATTAGTGATTTTTTTGGCCTTAGGTCCTTATATAGGTAGAAAACATATTCTGGATTACCTTGTCTAGTTTATAATTTTGATTTGATTGGACATCGTTAGATTTTAGGGCTAGGCCATAGGTTAGGTTCATTCAAACTCGATTTAATGGCAAGACTGAACTTAGGAATCCACCATAAGTATTGTCTAGCATAATAGTTTTAAAGCAAATAGAGAACATCAATGCCTCATTTGGGAAAATTCCAAAGTCAAATGATAGAGGGAAGTGATCTCATTGCAAAAGTGTTTAAGGAGGGTCAAAGTGGAAGAAAAGAAGCATGTCTTTTGAACTTCCATATTAGGAGTTCAACTTGTTACACCATAATCTTAATGTGATGCTTGAGAAAAATGTATGTGAAAACGTGGTGTACACTTTGCTCAATGAATAGGAGAAAACAAAATATCACCTCAGTGCTCAAAAAGAATTACAAGCTATAGGTATAAGAAAATATCTTTAGCCTAATGAGCATAGGAAATATGTTCATTCTCTTTTTTACTATGACAAACACAAAAAAGGACATATTCTTAAAAACTTTGAAGAATGTGATAGTACCAGATAGATATTCAAGCAACATTTCTTGTTGTGTTGATCTCAAACAACACAAGCTCTCTAGGTTATGATTATCATATCCTTATAGAACAATTACTTCCATTAGCAATACATAACGTGCTACTTGACCAAGTTACTACAGTGTTAGTTGAGTTTTGTTCCTTTTTCAAATATATTTGTGAAAAGGTGTTGAATGTAGTTGATCTAGACAAGCTCTAAAATAGAATTGTCCTCACTTTATGCCATATGGAAATGTTATTTCCTTTTCATTCTTTACAATCATGGTGCATTTGATTGTCCATCTAGCAGATGAAGTAAAGTGTGTTGGCCTACCACATTACAAATGGATGTACCCACTTGAGAGTTTTATATCTCAATTGATTATTTAATTCTCAATTCTAAATTTCTTATACAAGTAACCATAAGTTTGTTTTCTAATCTTATCATAGATACTAGGGACATTTAAAGACATATGTATGCAAAAGGGCACAACCAAAAGGATCCATAGCCAGGAGTTACCTAGCATAAGATTATCTTACATTTTGCTTAAGATATTTTGAGGGGATTGAGACAAGGTTCAATCAACTTAGGCGAGTTGATGATGAACCTAATATTAATGAAAATAATCACATGTCTACTATTTATCCTCAAATTAGTAGACCAATAGGAAGCACCTCAACTTTCATTTTATCACCTTTGGAGAAGACACAAGCACATTGATATTTGTTATTAAATTGTGCTAAGTTGCATGCCTTTATCCAGTAAGTATCTTAACTATTTAATATGATAGTCACCATCAATTTAAGAGATTATACTAATTTTGTCATTCAAATGTAGTAAATTCAAAGAGTATACAAGGAAGCAAATAAAAGGTCAATCACGATCTTCTACAGAGATAGAAAAAGTAGTAAATAGAGACTTCGCTGATTGATTTGCTAGAAGGGTAGGCTATAACCCCTTATGCCATTTTATTGTTCAAGTAGTGGTTTACCATGTAACTAAGACAATTATAATTTTCCTTGTAAATTTTTAATGATGACATTACAATGACTATATCTGATGACTTAAAGTTTCTATTACAAGACCCTCTATCATATGCTAGAAGATTTAATGCATTCAACATTAATGGATTTAAATTTCACACTTAGGAAGTGAAAATGGTTTGAAAACTCATAATAGTGGAGTTTTTATTTGTTCAGACACATCTTGTTATGCAAGCATAAGTGATGAGGCTCCTCACATTGAAGGTGTGCTATATTTTGGAAAACTAGTAGACATAATTGAGATTTTTAGTTACCTTGTTCAAATGTAAATAGGCTGACATGACCAACAGTAGAAGGATGAAAAAAGATGCTTGGCATTTTACATCGTTTAATTTTTCACGATCCATTCATAGTGATGAATCTAAAGATCACAAACCATATATTGAAGCATCTCATGCTCAAATGGTTTACTATGTTGAAGATGAGACTAATAAGGGTTGTAGTGTTCTTGTACATTTGAAACCAAGGGATTTGTTTGACATAGGTAATGATGATGATGAAGTGTGTGAGATTGTTCCATATAAGTAGCAAGATTTAGAAATCTTTTTTTCTTTGCAAATGAAAAGACTGATGTACCATTGGCAAGAAAGGAATATATAAATAGTAATAGTTGAACCCATTGAGAATAATTATGAGTAAGGTGGAAATATGTATAACTAGTGAGGTACAAAACTGTATATATTATTCTTGATTTTTACATATGTAAATAATGATAAGTAATTTAAATACGCATGTATTTTTTAGTTTCATGAATCCCATCTCCAAGTAGTTGTATAAATATGTTTCCAAGTTTAAAATATAGATCTTTATTTATATCTTTATGAATGTTCAATCATGCTTAGGGCCAAGAGGTACAAAAATAACAAAGCAAAATCAACTAATGTCAAAATTTCTTTAGATATTGCTATTAGGCAGCAAACTAGGCAGCCTACCCTTGTGCAAGCTTCTAAGCAACCCTCTGTTTAAGCTGGGCAACAAACTATGCAAGGTACTGGGCAACAACCTGAGTAAAATCTAAAGGCAAAGATGAACAACAATCTAAGGTGGAAAATGAGTAACAATCTAAAGAGAAACCTCCCTCCAAAAGCCATAAGCGTAAAACAAAAAGCTTTTGGATCATTGGTGTTCAAGGTAGTTTAGTTTCTCATTTGTTTGGTTAAGCTACTTTAAGTTATTTTAATTTATTATTTACATAAATCTAAATGGAGTAATCACTACAAGGAATATGAAAGTTGCTAAAGCTTTCAAGGTGAAAAAGGATCACAAGATACTTCTTCCATTTGGTAGGTTTCTAGGCCCTTGGGTTAGCTTGGTGCAGATATTACTATTTTCCCTATCAATCACAATAATATGAAGCAAGTACCTAAGAGTTTCAAAACTGAATGCTGGGAAAAGCTCATATAGGTTTCCAAGTTTTATATTTACAAATTAGTTTCATATCTTTTAATAAAATAATTATTTTCATATCATCCAATAATCGATATCTAACTTTATGGTGTTGATGTTCATATTCGCTTTGTATTTGAAGATGATACTATAGTGAAGAGATTCACTTTCATGTTTCTTGGTAAAATGTGGAGGGAAAATAGATGTCAATTATACAATGAGTTCACTAACCCTAGCTTTACTAGAGATGCAAATATAGGTAATGTCCACTACGTGTTTTCACGTGACCAATGGGCAAGTTTTTATGACCTTTGTCAGCTACCAAAAATGAAGGCATTGTTGTACGATATATTTTATTCCCTTTTCTAAATATAATTTGGTGATGCTACAATATATTATAACTAGTTCTTTTTCAAGATTTATGCAAAAGAAATGCTGAAGCTAAAATAAAAAAAAAACACTATACCTCACACATGTGGCTCAATGAGTTTAGCCAGAAATATTAATCGGATGGTAAGTTTATATGACATTCAAGATATTATACATTATTAATTTATGAATTATTTGACTTGTCCATTTTCAAGAACTTGAACTTTGACATCACATAGGTCACGGACATGTGTACCTTGTGTGTCACAAAAACAAGGATGGTAACTATGTAAATGAAAAAGCTAAGAAAGTAGTTATAAGTATAAATATTTCCTTGTGTGTTATTATTAGTTACCTAATTCTACAATACTTAATTGAATGTAATACACAATATCTATTGTGTGTAGGAAAAAATCATTGAGCACATGTCACAAGATTCTACCAACTCCACAATAATTTCCCCGTATGATGCACTAGGCAAGGAGTTAGGAAAAAAGCATTTTGGGTGAGTCCGAGGGTTGGGGATGGGACCATGTCCAACTAGTGCTTTTGGACCAACCTTTCTATGCTTTAGTGGACTAACCTCTAATTTTTCCAACCAAAATAGTACTGTGTCTAATTCAACTTTGCAAGGAGAAATTGTCTCTCTAAGATCACAACTTGAAACAAGCCTTAAAAGGTAAAAAAAAAAAAAATGTTTGAGAATGTCATTTTGCAGTACCTCCAAAAGCATGAAGGAGCAATCCCTAAAAAATTTACAAGTATACTAAATCCACCTACATAGGTATTATGACTTAAACTTTATTTATTATTATAAATTATGTTATGTTGGCAAAAGGCAAGAACCAATGACAAATTCTCATTTATCTGAAAATTTCTTGATTTTCTTGCTTATATTTGATGTTGTCTGTGTGTAATTATTTCAAGTTTTTCTTTTTTGTGGAAGAGAAAACATTTAACATTCATGTTCAAGTATTAGTAGAATTTGCTCTCCTATGGTGGATTGGATTTGGTAAACATGCAATCCCTACAAACAAGGCCAGTGACATAACTAAGAAATCCTTTGAAAAATATATAAGAAAGTCATGATCAACTTGTTGTGGATCCATTTCCAAAATGAACTTGATTCTATTAAGGAATTCATATTGGTTAACCAACATGGTTTTGTTATTTGTTTGATACAGGACAAACATTTTAGGACAAGAACACACAAGGGGTGTTTGGCTGCATTAAGTCTCCCTTCAAATTTATTGTTTCATTGTTATATCCTTAAGTCTATTGGAATTTTTTTAAGGATGTTGCCATTAATTAGTTGCAAATGGTTGTTAGAAATTTTTTTTTAAGAGTGTTGCTAATAATTAGCTACAAATGATTGTTAGAATTTTTTAATATATATTCATTTTTGTTCTAATTAAATTGATATATTGATTCATCTTTTGTTCCAACTATTGTCTTCCTAGACTTTGCATGCAATGCAATGGCAATTTTTCTACACTCAAATTGATTGGGTCATAATTTTAGTGTGTCTGATGTGAGGTTTATATTAAATATAAGATTCTCTCTTTCTTTGATGTGGAATCAATTTTGTATGTTATTGGAAGGACTAAAGTTGACAGTTGTAATTGAGGAAATAGTGAAAAAATTAGTGAAGACTAGTCTGTATTTATATAGAGATGGAGGAAAAAGAGAGGAAGGGTGTGCTTGCTTGTCACTCCTTTGACTTGGAACCATTCATCTTAATTTCAAAAACCATTGAATAAAATTCTAAATATAAACCTTCTTTAAGAATTAGACGATTGTGATAAAAGTGGAGATTAGGATAAAATCATTTATACCTTTATTCTCAATCTTCTTAGATGGATTGAAATGTCTCTTCTTGATCCCTGCTTTTGCAACGATTAGAAGTTTTTAAGTGATTTTGATTAAAGGTGCAAGCTTTAGTTTATAGGAATAAAATGAATAAACTAGTTAATATCTGAATGTCTTCAAATTTTTAAATGCATTGTTTCAATAAGTTATTAAAAGAAATATGAATTGCAATTTAAATATTTTTCAAATTACTAAGTTTTTTAAGGTTATATGAGAGAGGAAACATAAGGATAGAATTAGATAGGATTGGCACATAGTGGATTGTTTATTGAAGTTGGAACGTAGTACAAAGAAAGGCTCAATTTATTTAGGAGAGAACTATTATTGTACAAATCTCATAATTAGTATTACAATTCTTAGACCCATTTATGTATATGGGACAAAAAACTAACTATTAAATGGAAAAATTCTGCAATGTTGCACAAGAAAAAGCTACTTAAAGATTAACACAAAAATAAATATGAGAAATGCTTAAAGAAGAGAGGAAAGGAAGCTAAGATGGTGATTCTTTCAAACATTGTCTTTCTCAAACTATTATTTAAAATTAGAGTTTTTATGTTCATTCTTGAATGTGGTGTGTTGGAATACTATATTCTTTCTAATTGACTTTTTTTTTTCTTTTAGCAAGTCTAGCTCTTATTTTTGGATATGAATTTTCAATATATCTTAAATCTTGTCTACGATAAATTGATTTTGTTTGTTTTACTCCAATGTCATCCTTGCTTTTACATATAACTTTTCAACTCTTTATGGAAAATCTTCTCAACTACAAGTATGGATTGATGGCAATTATGTTCCACACATATGCAAAAAAAATTCTAGTAATACTCTTCTTGTTTCAAGCTATTATTATTATTATTATTATTATTATTATTAACACTCATGTTTGTAGTATTTTGATGCCTGCAAGTAATATAAAACTCAAAACTAGGATATAACTAGAATTTTGATTCTTACAACTAATATTGCACTTGTTGCTTTACTACAATTTTGATGGTTGGTTTGCTAAAGTTTTAATGGCTTTATATATTTCATTTTAGGCAAGTAAGCATATCACACCAGTGGACCAAGCTCCAAAATGATGAAGAGCCTTCTCCCTAGTTAGTCCACCTTTTGAAACAAACTCAATCTTAATTAGTTTGTTGTTTTTGGGAGAAACTTGTGTAAACTCACATTCTTAACTATATTTGTTTTGAGAGAAGTTTATGTATACTCTTACTCTTTGGATATTATATTACATATATACCAAATCTCATTGTGATGAAACTAAAGTCTTAATTACTTTATATTGTGTTAAAATTAAAGCTTATGCTTTGTGTTTACTCAAAATGTATGTTTTCATTCATATTGTATATACAGGATCAACATCAATGCCATTAAGTTGAATTAATGTTTACTAAAATACAATAGCAAGAGGAAACATAAAAAAAATAAATATATAAACCTTACTAGCAGTTACAAAATGCCACAAAAGTCAATTATTTATTATAATAATCCTTATTGGGGTTTACCAAATGACACAAAAGCAACTAACAATTAATTTTATAATGGTTCACAAATGTCAGAAAAGTCAAAATGGATTGATATGTTCTAGTTTTTGTTGCAGTTATAAATGCCACCCAAGCCAAAAACAAAATGCCACAAAGCTCATGTAATTTAGAGGCACTCATTCTAGTGGTTAGCTTGGAGACACCACTAATGCCTTCATGGCACTTTCCATTGTGCCATTTCTTAAAGTGCCCTTAAACACACTAGTGGCATTTCATAATTGCCAGGAGAAAAAGTTATAACAACAATAAATTAGCATTTTTCTTGTAGTGTGTTGAGTCATCGATCTTAATGAAACACATTCTCAACTTACATCATGAATTGCTATTATTTCTACATGATTTGAAGAAATAACATCTATACTTTGTTTTGTTCAATACCAAGATATAGTTATACTACCATATATAAATAAATAGTCAATTTAAAATCGAGTCTTGTATAGACTAAATGAAAATCTTGTATCTACATAATTGATTAGTTTTGATCTAGACTCGTATGAATTATTCCTTGAAGATAATGATATACATGTTTAATTCCATTCTAATGCCTTCTATTAGAGAATAACTATATCCTACTAATAGACTTACCAAGAAAGATAAATCAAAATGTGTATTATTAGTAAGATACATTAGTGCATCAATTGCACTAAGATATGGTACTTCAAGACGAAGAAATTCTTTATTATTATCAGGAGATCGAGAATGATGCTTATTAGCATCAAATGATGGCATAACCATTAGCATGCTCAATGGATGTGATTTATCCATATAAAAATGTTTTAGGATCTTTCTGATGTAATTTGATTGATAAATAAATATTCCATCATTTAAATACTTAATCTGCAAGTCAAAACAAAATTTTTATTTTTCCAAGATCTTTCATTTCAAACACCTTTTTCAAATTCTCAACTACCTTGTAGAAGCTCTTTATGAGTTCCAATAGTGTTCAAATCATCAACATATACCACAATTATAGAAAATTTAGATTCAAATTTCTTTATAAAAACATAAAGGCATATATATGTTTTTCTTTTAAGAAACATTTACTCAGACAATTGAACCATATCCATCCATATTGTTTTAACCCATACAAAGTAATTTAATTGCATATATTTCTCAATAATTCAAATTGTATGCATCAAACATTTTTTCAAGAATTTTCATATAATATCATTGTTGATTGCCACATGTGTAACTAAATATATTACATACATATCTTTTGATATATTGCAAGCAAAATTTTATCCACCACATGCAAATATATATTTCTCAGAACCAATGATAACTTTTGTAAAAACATTTGTGCTAAAATCATGTTTTATATTCACAACTTCAATTTTTTTTTTCATTTTCTTAGCACAATTATATATTGTACTTTATTAGCTTCACACCTTTTGAGTATTTCTTCACTTTACAAGTGTTGTGGGTATGTTTGGAGTAATGTACAATGGGCTGGCAAAGGCTTAACAGAAGACAAGTCCAACAAGAAAAGGTTCAGATCATCCAAAAACTGAGGTCACTCAATAGAGGCACCGGCTCACTAGTCACAAGCTCAGGATGCAAAATAAGGATATGGCAATAATCCTAGCTCATTAAGGATGGATTCCAGGTTACTAGTCAGAACATGTTACCCTAACAATCATTTAGAAGACTCAACTTGATCGGACTAGGGAATGAGACCAACTTCTATAACTAGCAGATCATCCAGTGCGAGCCCAAATCACCAACCAAATGACCCAATTGTGGGCCCAGAACTCCAAAGTCCAGTCAACCAGAGGCACATTCTCCCAACCAATAAGTCAACCCCCAAAACTAACATGTCAACTTCCTAAAACTGATAGTGAATTGCCAAGCATTTATTGCCCAATATAGCAGAATAGACAGATTTATAATTTATCAAATTACTTGTAACCCTCCCTGCCTCTATAAATAGGGAGATAGATCATTATAATAGAGATAGTGAGAAATACATGCAGAAACTCTACTAGAATAGTGAGAAAACTTCTGTATTGTTACTTTGCTGAAATACACAGAGAAACCACCACATAAAAGCAAATATAAACCACCATGGACATAAGGGTCACACTAACTTTAGCCAAATCACGTTAAAAAGCTTCTGATGTCCCTTATTCTTCCTTTCTTTTAATCTCTTTTCTATTCACACTTGCATTCTTACATTCCTCACTTGCAGTTTGGGTTTTTACTAGGCTTTTTTTATTGATCATTTTTCACCGTCAACATTTTGGTGTTAGAAGGAGGGCCCCAAACTGCTTTATCTTTTTTTGTGATTTGTTGACTAGCCACAATGGCAAGAGAATAAACTACCAGAAGCACCGATGCTACCGCTAGCCAGCCAGAAGGTCATGTACAACAATAATGGGAAATGTTACTAGCTGGAGGCTCTGTCCTATCTATTACAAGTGCTTTTGCTATCCACGTAATAGGTGTTGTCATTGGCATGGCACCACTAACCCCTCACCAACCTGTCACCTTTGGAGTTGATGAAATACAAGCATGGCACTAGTGTCAGGAGGCACTTGAAAACATCGTGAGTGAGTTGGCCAATATGGTGAAGGCATTGGTATAAGCACAAGCCTAGGGTGTGTAAAGACAAGTTGAAGCTATTGCGTTTGGAGGAGAAGTCTAGCAACCAAGAGCTTAGCAGGAAGGGCTTGTCAAAGCAGAACGTCAATGATCTGGCTCAATTCACTCGTCCAATTCATGACAAGGTCGGAAGTCCATTGAGCTCATAAAGACAAAGGAGACGATCAGCAATATGAGAGTTCATGTCATGAAGGAAGCTTGAACAAGACAAATCATGGACGTAGGTTAGATCGTTAGTCACTTAGTCATGAAGATAATTGGAGGCATAAAGCCTCAAACCACCACTTCCATGATTAAGGAGGTGATAGGAGTTAATAAACTACTAGCCATAGGTTTGAGACTGAGGACCTAATGATCAAAGAGTTGCTTCAAAGGGTGCAAGCAGCTAGAGAAAAGACCTATGGCTCAGAACAGTCAAGACAGTTATGAGGAGAGGATGTCATTCACTAGAGAAATTGAAACAGAACCTCTTCCTTACAAGTTCAAGGTCCCAAATATCCTGCAATATAATGGAGATAGAGAACCATATAGCCACTTAGACACGTTCAATGTTCAAATGGATCTCCAAACCACCAATCCATTAGTCAAATGTCACATTTTCCCTACCACCCTCGGGAAATACCCCAGATATGGTTCAGGAGCCTCCTAGCTTATAGCATCCACAGTTGGGAAGTATGCCAAAGGAAGTTCCTCCAGGAGACAACTCACCCCGTCCTGCCACTTAGCAATAGTTTTTCAATGGAAGGATGAATCATTGACAGACTACATCACCTAGTTTTGATGTGAGGTTAGCAATGTGTAAAATCTATTGAATGAGAATGTCCTCACAGCTATCTTAGCTAGACTCCATAAGAATAGGAAGTTGTATGATGATATATACAAGTCTTCGGTAAAGGATTTGAGTGAGTTCTATGAGCAAGCCGCCAAGGAGATAAGGTGGATGAAAACCTTTGGCCTGAAGAAGCCCAACCGAAAGGATGAGGCAAATGGCTCCAACTAGAGTAAAAAGAGAACTGGTGGCAGGAACAACGGAGAGGTCCAGAAGGATGGTTCTAGTGGTCAAGTCACGAAAAATGCCAAGGGTGAGCAACCTCAATGCCAAGGTCACTATGACAGCTACATCATTTTGTTGGATACTCTAGATAGGATTTTTATGACAAAGAGGAATAAAGGGGACTTTGGGAGGCCCAAATCTATAAGGACTCTTGTTGAGACAAAAATAAGTTTTGTGCCTATCATATTGAGGTTAGACACAATACCTCAAAGTGTTTGGTGCTCAAAGATGCCATCGAGAACCTAATCAAGAGAGGTTGCTTGAGGCATTATGTAGTGCGACCTGCAGGGTAGTGACCTTTGCGATCTCAACATCAGCACCAACAAACTTTCAAAAATGAGAGGGCACCCTCGATAAGGACCATATTCACCATTCATGGTGGCCCTCACATTATAGGCACCACAAACAGATTGCACAATTGCTACATGCGAGAAGCAAGCTACGTCCTACTTGTAAGTCATGAGGAACATGAAAGGCTCTCTAAGAAAGCTAGAACATCCTTAGATGGCATCATGTTCATGGAAGAAGATGCATAGGGAATTCACACTCCTCACAACAACACACTAGTCATCAGGGCCAAAATATGTAATGTCAAAGTGAGGAGGATAATGATTGACACTAGCAGCTCAATCAATGTAATGTACAAAGGATGCTTCGATCAGATGGGTGTGAGTGCAAGCTAGTCAAGTCCTTCCCCTGAGCCCCTCTACGGCTTCACGGGGCATGGGTGATCAGTTGTTGAGGCTAATCAAGATTAGTAATTTATAACTGGATTATCCTACTCTACTTATAGTATTAAGCAATACCAAGTCAAACCCAAAGATCATTCTAATGATACCAATCAGATTAAGAGCTAGAAATAAGGGGGGTTGGCAGTAACTACACTAACTAGCAACTAACATGTAGAAATGAAAACAAAAATAAATAAACTAACTAGTCGTGGGAATTAACTAAACTTGAGATTAATGCATCCTTGATCACTAAGGATTCATTCAATTGTTGATAATCATAACAAGAATCCTTGAAATGATTAATGAGTCTTATGCAGAACTCAGCCACAAACAATCCATCAAAATCTCAAT
>JANHAO010004311.1:0-24427 GCA_026873985.1 Saraca asoca
AGTGCATAAAAGCCAATTTTATTCATTAAAAGACCTCAACGAGGTATATTTACATCAGAAAGCCCTAGGCACAAAACAAGGCGGGAAACATTGGAGAACCCTATGTACAAGCTAGTTGAGGAGTAAAAGAAGCCCATACAAAAAAAGGAAAGAAAAAGAGAAAAGAGGGGAGGAGGTCGGCTGTGGATGGCTGTGTTTTGGGGTCAACATGCCGCTAACTTTCTGCTTCCAATGCACAATCAGCGGCAGTGCTACATCCCTTCTACCCTCGACCACCTGCACCTCCTGGAGGAATCAGCTCAGGAAGCGCCAAGGCTACGACCGGCCAAAGAACTGCCTCATGGCAAAATCGAAAGGACATAATCTGGGATACATGCAGGAATGCCCCACATTACCGGTGAAGACAAATCTTCCGAAACACATATGCAGCAGACCATACACACCTCCGAAACGGGCCAGAATCTCTGTGGTGGTCGACAGGACATCCTATGCTTACTCAATATGGCAAGGCTAAAGAATCACCCTTCTTTATATAGAGCCGGTGGGTGGCTCAGCAAAGGGTCCAGGTTCATCCCCCCAACCACTCGCATTAATGGCCTCGAAAAAGACTCAACTAGTGCGATCATAATTTTTAGGTATGTGTTATCAAACATGAGATCTAGGGGAAATGAAGCGATAGTTCTGGAAAAAGGGACTTCGACTTTTTGGCAACTGAAAAGACTAAACTCCCAGCCCGCTGCGTAAGCTGAGAGTTGGGGGCTAATGTTGTATACGAGGATCGGCCCAAAAGGAAGTAGTGGACTCAGGTTTGCCAGGAGCACCCCAGCAAACTCCTCCCCCAGCGAGCTTCGTCATAACAAGCCATGCCTTGCTGAATAGTGGCCCAGCAGGATAGTCACAAAGATAGCCTACCCCCCTTTACAAGAGCTCGTTGCCCTTTGCAACAGCACTAAGGTCGCCACCTCGCTACTTCACTAATGCCCTGAATCTAGAATCCCAGCACAGAGGTACTGGACTTTCTGCATGGCAAGGACAACACCAGGCCATGGCTACAAGTTAAAGTTTATGACCAACAGGAGGGCCCACCCCACAGTCTACACTCTACGCAATCGAATTATAGCCCTTCATTGTCTTTTCCACTTATAGTTTGATGTAACACTACTGTAGCTCGTAATTAATGCTGTAAGCCCCTCCTTCCTCTATAAATAGGATTGCCTTGTTAGAGAGAAAAGAGAGACAACAATTCTGTAAGTGGAAATGCTGCTAAAATCACTTCCTGCACATTAATAAAAACTTTCGTCGTGGACGTAGGGTCCTGTGTCGTCTGAATTTAGCCGAACCATGCTAAACCTTGTGTCTTCATCCCTAATCTCTCTTCAATCCTTGTTTATTTCATTGTTCTATTAGGGTTGAACCAGATACAGGCTCGAGATCCCGTAAGAATCCCCCTGTTGGCTGGAGTTTGGAGCATAACCAAAATCCGACGTCAATATTATTATTTTTATATAATCATAATTTTCTTTCACAATTTTGTTAATTAGATTTTTTAAATTTAATTTGAATTTATTAAATTACATTAAAATTAAATATAATTAATTATTTTAATAAATTTATGTAATATATATACAATATAAAATATATAAATTTATTAATATAAAATTAAAAGTTATTTAGTATTATTTTAATATATATTCACTTATTAATCTAATATTAATTATTTATTATATTTTACTAGGCTAACAGACTAATCTATTAGTCAGTCTGACATACTAACACCGACCAATCCCAAGTTCTTGTTAGCTTGGGTTATTTCAAATCAATCTCTTATCAAGTTGGACTACTTTTCTTTTTTTTTCAATATCAATCTTAAGCAAAATTAAATCAGGCCCATACTAATTCGCTAAATTTAATCTATTTTGACACCTTTACCTACTTCAAAAGACCTATGTTGTTTTCTTTCTTTTTAGACAATTGATGACCCAAATAGGTTTTCATGACAAATGTTTCATTTTTGAATTGACTTCATGAGCTAAGGATATGCAAAAATCTAGCAATCTAGCTGAATTCAGGTTGGACTTACATTAATATCAAGATATATGTGATTAATCCAAGCCTTTCCAATTCGAATTGTTTTGATGCTTTATGTGTCCAAGTCAAAGCCCTTTTTCTTTAATATAATATAATATAATTAAAACTAATTAACATATAAGATATATTTATATTTGTATATATATTATTCTTAATATATATTATAGAAAATATTAGAGAAAAATTATTTTATAAACATATTAATCTTTAATAATTAATATTTGTATCATATAAAGTATATAAAATATAGCGAAAATGCAAAAAACCTTCAATTTTGGGTAATTGGATTTTACCCCTTCAAATTTTGGACACTTGGGATTAGATCCTTAAACCATACAAAACCTTGGAATTGATAGTCATCATCTGCTTAAGGGCAAAATACAAATAACTTCCTTAGAGTAAGACTTAATGTCATATAACTCCCATAAAGTTTTAAATCCTACAAATAACCCCTTGTTATGGGCATTTTTCAGAAAGCATGATTTGGGCCGACCAAGGTCCAATAAGAGACACAGCTAACTAGATGGAGGCCTAGATTGGGGGATGAGGTTGCTCAACGAGGGTTCCAAGTCATCGGGCGCGAGCTGAAGATGTCGAGCAACGTTACAACAGGAAGCGTAGCTTGCTAAGGAGGTCCTCAACCCGACAGCGAGAAGGCTAACACCCCAGATGTCCTTAAGGAGAACAACTGAGTAAGAACAATGAGGTCAGCCAAAGTTTTAGCTCGCTCACCAACGCAACGCCAAGTCGTGAGATTAGTAAATCGAACGGATGTACAGATCTCAGCCAGTAATCTAAGGCACAGCCTCCAACAGACAGCTCAGCATCTAAACCTACCCATCAGTCCCCCGAAAATCCGACAATGATTTGTCCAACATTAATTATCCAACACCAAGCATTAAATACCCGGAGCGGCGGAAATAATCATTCTGTTATTTGTAAAATTACACTTGTATCCCTCCCCCTTCTATAAATAGGAAGGGGTGGTCACTATAAAAGGAAAGGAAAAATATGCATGCAGAAACTCTATCAGGATATAGAGAGAACACTATATACTATGAGAAAACACTTCCATTGTGCTCAAAAAACAACCTTCAGTTAGTAATCAAAATCACCGTGGACATAGGGGCTAACTTATCTTTAGCCGAACCACGATAAAACTTCTAGTGTTTGTTGTTTTTCTTCTTTTCCATTATCTCTCTTTTTTGTCTTCTGCCATATTCTACTTGTAGTCTGGGGTGACATTGAACACAAACCTGTTGACTGGATTTTGGTGTCAACATTTTGGCCCTAGAAGGAGGGCACCCACTACACACTCTTTGTCTTTTCGTTTCTGATAAGCTGTTCTAAGCTGTTTTAAGCATAATAGTGAGAGGAAAAGCCACCATGAGTACAAAAATCCCTATTGGCTAGCCCGAAGGCCAGATGCAATAGTGGAACACAGCTGCCCCTTTGGCAGGTACCAATGTTGGCACAACTTCGCTCATCCAGTAGCAGTTCATGGTTCCAGGAACTGATGAAACTTAAACTTGGCAACAATGCCAAGAAGCACTTGAAAATACCATGAAAGAGCTGATTGATATGGTCAGAGCATTGGCCCAGGTGCACACCCAAGGTGCACCAAGGCAGGGTGAAGTTGTTGCACCTAAGGATAAACATCATCAGCCAAAGCCTCAGCATGAGGAACAAGCTAGGATCGAGCGTCAATTTACTCCACTCATCTAACTCGTGGTTGAGATCTAAAGTTCATCGAGTTTGAAAGGACAACGGGGACGATCAACAAGGTGAAAGCTCACATCGAGACAAGAGCTCACATGAGATCAACCACGAGCAAGAGATGGACCACGACTCGTCCAGTCGTGAGAACAACAAGAGGCACAAGACCTTAGATCGACATTCTCATAGCAAGTGAGATGAAAGGAGTCAACAAATTTCTAGCCATCGATCTAAACACCGAGATCCTATGATTGAAGAACTGCTCCAGAGAATGGAACAATTGGAAAAGAACTCTATGTCTCAGAGTAACTGAGAATCCCACAAGGAGCAAACTCTATTCTCCAGTATAATTGAGACAGAGCCCCTTCCTCATAGGTTCAAGATCCCAAACATTCCCTTGTACATTGGTGACAATGATCCCTATAGCCATTTGGACTTTTAACATCCAAATGGACCTACAAACCTCCAATCTGCTGGTGAAGTGCTGAGTCTTTCCTGCTATGCTCGAAGAGGTGTCGTGGGCATAGTTTAGAAGTCTCCTAGCTTGCAGCATAAGGAGCTGGGAGGAATGCCAAATGAAGTTCCTCAACCAATATAAAGTGTTAAAGAAACAACTCGCCTTATCCTACCATCTAGCCATGATCTTCCAACGGAAAGATGAGTCGTTCAAGGACTACATCACCAGGTTCTGACAAGAAGTTAGTAATGTAGAAAAACCATCAGATGAGAGTATTCTCATGGCAATCTCAGCCGGACTTCGAAAGATGGGAAACTATATGAGGACATATACAAGTCCCCCGTTAAGAGCCTGGGTGAGTTCTATGAGTGAGCTACCAAGCAGATCCGGTGGGAAGAAAACTTCGATCCTAAGAAGTCAAACAAGAAAAAAGAGGCAAGCACTTCCAACTGAGGTAAGAAGAGAAGTGGAGGTGGAGGCAGCAAAGAAGGTCAGAAGGGGAGCTCTGGAGGCCAAACCACAAAGAAAGCCTGGAATGAACAGGTTCAAACTCGAAGCCTCTACGATACATATACCATTTTGTCAGATACTCTAGACAAGATCTATACGATTGAGAAAGACAATGAAGATTTCAGTAGGCCCAAGCCCCTGAAGGCCCCTATTAAGAAGAGGAACCGTAACAAATTCTATACCTACCACAGCGAAGTCGAGCACAACACATTAGATTGTTGGGCATTGAAGGACGCCATTGATGACCTTATTAGGAGAGGTCACCTAAGAGACTATATGATGAGATCCCCAGGGCAACGACCCCTACGTCCCCAGTAGCCTGTGCCGCAGCGTTACCAAACTCCTGAGCACAAGGAAGCACCCTCAGTGAAGACCATCTTCACCATACACAGTGGACCTCACATCGCAGGCACTTTGAACCGATCACACAACTACTATGTGCGAGCGACGAGTTGTGTCCTCCTTACAAGCCATGTGGACTGTGAAAGACTTGCTAAAAAGGCCAAAGTAGCCTCGGATAGCATCTCCTTCATGGAAGAGCATGCGAAAGGAGTTCATTACCCCTACAATAATGTGATTGTCATCCAGGCAAAGATTGGCAATGCTGAGGTGAGGAGGATAATGGTTGATACTGGGAGCTCCGTGAATGTAATGTATAAGGGATGCTTCAATCAGATGGGTGTGAGCATCAATCAACTAGATCCTTCACCCGAACCCCTTTACAGTTTCAAGGGAGATAAGGTAATCTCAGTGGGATGAATCAGACTCCCACTCACCCTAGGAGACCTTGACCAGTAAGTAACTATTATAGTGGACTTTCTGATTATAGATTGTCCATCGGCCTACAACGTGGTGCTGGGATGACCCGCCATGAATGATTTTGACATGGTGACATCTACAAGGACCCTAACCACAAATAGAATCAAATGTGTGCGAGGGGAGCAGCAAGTAGCCAAGTGCTACTATGAGAATGTAGTTAAACTCGGGGTTCAAAGGAAGAAAGTGAATGTGGTGTCTGGAGGAGAACCCTTACCAGCGAGCATAAAAAGGGTTAGCCATGACCTCAACCCTCAAGAAGTGGATGCTGAGTGAGCCACTAGACTAGTTGAGGAGCTAGAGGATGTGCTAGTAAGCGAGGTGGATAAGGAAAGATACCTCAAGTTGGGGAAATGCCTAGCACCTGATGTGAAAGCACAACTCACAGATTTTCTCAAGGCAAACATGTACATTTTCACCTGGAACCATAAAGACATAGTGGACATCGATCCAAATATGATGTCATACAGATTGAATATTGATCCCTGAGTCAAGCTAGTTTGCCAAAAGAGAAGACCAATGACCGCTGAACGCTATGTCGCACTCAAAGAAGAGGTGAATAGGCTCTTAGCGAACAACTTCATCTGAGAAGCACATTATCCCACTTGAGTGGCCAATCCTGTCCTTGTAGAGAAAAAGAATAGGAAATGGAGGATGTGTGTTAATTTTACTGACCTTAATAAGGCGTGCCCCAAAGATAGTTTCCCCCTGCCGAGGATAGACCAGCTTGTAGATGCGACGGAGGGGCATGAACTCCTCAGCTTCATGGACACCTATTCGGGATACAATCAAATCCCAATGGCCGCATAGGATGAAGAGCATACCTTATTCATTACTAATCATGATTTGTACTGCTATAAGGTAATGCCTTTCGAGCTTAAAAATGCGGGGACAACCTACCAGTGATTAGTAAACATGATGTTTCGAGAGCAGATGGGCAAGACCATGGAGGTATACGTTGACGACATGCTGGTAAAATCTAAGCAGCTAGTCGACCACATCTGTGACCTAGAAGAGATGTTCCAAACCTTGAGAAGGTATCAAATGAAGCTAAACCCTCATAAACGTGCGTTTGGAGTGGCCTCGGGTAAATTCCTCAGTTTCATAGTCAATAATAGAGGGATCGAAGCAAATCCAGAAAAAATCATAGCACTCCTTGATATGCGTTCTCCCACTGGTCCAAAGGATGTCTAAAGCTTGAACGGCCAGATTATTGCACTTAATAGGTTCATTTCAAAGGCAACAAACAAATGTATTCCCCTCTTCGATGTCCTTAAAAAGGCCAAGAGGTTCGAGTGGACCCCTGAGTGTGAGGTTGCTTTTCAGAAACTCAAGTCATACCTCAGACAAACACCTCTCCTTTCCAAACGAAAAGAGGGTGAGAGATTAACTATGTACTTAGGAGTATCCCAACATGCCTTGAGCGTGGCCTTAACACGAGAAGAGGGTGGAACTCAACTCCCTATTTACTATGTGGCAAAAGGCTGCTAGATGCCGAAACAATATACTCACCTATGGAAAAGCTTGCCTACTACCTGGTCATCACCTCGAGAAAGCTGCAACCCTATTTTCAAGCCTATAGCATCAGAGTCCTCACGTAGTTCCCGCTGAGACAAGTCCTACAAAAGATGAACGCCTCAGGACGGTTGCTCAAATGGGCAATAGAGCTCGCCCAATTCGACATCAAATATAAGTCCAGATCAGCCATCAAGGGACAAGCACTGGCTGACTTTATTGTTGAATTCATAAGACCCATGTAAGAGGAGGTAGAAATTCTTGAGGCCCTATGGTGGGAGTTATTCATTGACAAGCCATCCAGTGACCAAAAGGACGGGGCAGGGATGCTTCTCGTCAATCCAGAAGGACACAAGGTCTTTTGTGCTTTAAGATTTGGCTTTCAAGCCACTAACAACGAAGCTGAGTACGAGGCCTTGTTGGTAGGTTTGCGGTTAGCCAGGGAGGTGCGAGCCAAAAGATTAAAGATTTTCAGTGACTTGCAACTCATCATCTGCCAGGTGAAGAGTGAATACCAAGCTCAAGGACCAAAGATGATGAACTATCTCCAAAAGGTCCAGGAACTGTTAAAACCCTTCCAGCAATATGAGATCTATCTGATCCTGCGAGCCCAAAATGCATATGCTGATGCTTTAGCTCATCTATCCACCACTAAAGATATCGATCTCATAGGAACAATCCGAGTAGAGTTCCTCACATCCCCAAATATTGAGCAACAAGATGTCATGATGACGATTACCAAAACTCCTTACTCCTGGATGAATCCGATCCTGGACTACTTGCAGAATGAAAAGTTACCCGAAGATAGACTCAAAGCGTAACGTCTATGAGTGTAAGCAGCCAGATATTGCATCTATGATAACGTACTTTACAAGAGAGGGTTCACAACCCCACTCCTGAGATGCATAGATGGCAAAGACTGCGATATTGTCTTGGAGGAGATTCATGCAGGTCATTGTGGAAACCAAGCTGAGGGGCTGTCCCTGGCACAAAAGGCTCTTTGACAAGGATTCTACTGGGCAACGATAAAGTAAGATGCTATAAACCTCATCAAGAGATGTGATAAGTACCAAAGATTCACAAAGGTGTCGCGAGCTCCACCAGCTTACCTGAAGCAAATGACCAGTCCGTGGCCATTCACAATTTGGGGAACGAACTTGGACCACTTCCTAGGGCTCGAGGAAATTGCAAGTATGCAATAGTGGCCATGGACTACTTCACCAAATGGGCAGAGGCGAAGGAACTTGCCAAGATCTCATCTTCCAAGGTCAAAAAGTTCATGTGGAATAACATTATCTATAGGCTCAGAGTCCCTTAATAGATCATGATCGATAACAGGACTGAGTTTACTCGCGAGCAGTTCCTCAAGTTTTGCGACGACCTCAAAATCACTAAAAACTTCACAGTCGTAGACCATCCGCAAGCCAACGGCCAAGTAGAAACCATCAACAAGATCATCAATAGGAAATTGAAAACTAAACTAGAAGCTAAAAATAAAGCCTGGGCAGATGAATTACAGATAGTGCTCTGGGCCTACAAGACCACACCTTGCAGCTCCACGAGGGAAACTCCCTTCACAATGGTGTACAGATGCGAGGCAATAATTCCAGTAGAACTCAAAGTCGTGACACAGTGAAGAATTACTTTCAACCCAGAGGACAACGACTAACTGCTCGCTATGAACCGGGACCTTATGGAAGAAGCAAGAGAAAGAGCTAGCCTCAGAGTCACTGCCCACCAGTGATGCATTGTGAGGTGCTATAACCGCAAAGTACGAGCTCAGAAGTTCAAGCCCAGTGACCTTATCCTACATCTTGCTCTCCCTGGAGCCCGCAAACCCAGCAAGGGGACCTTAGGACCAAACTGGGAAGGGCCATGCCTCGTTAAAAGAATCATGAGCGATGGAGTCTATCATCTAGTAAACATGAACGGAGTGGAATTCCCTCGAGCTTGGAATGCCGAGCACCTTCGTCGTTATTACCAATAAGTCTCCCGGTGTGTAAGAGTTGATTCATTGTAAATATGTATATGATTCTGTAAATTCTTTATGGAATAAAATTTGAAGAAAATTCTATGTAAAGTTACGAGTTATGTAATGTAATAATGGATGATGTAGAATGTTGAATTCTCATCCTAACATAAGTAAATAAGTTTGCACATTCAAGCAAAAAAATAACAAGGAGAAATATGTTCAGCTTCCATTACAATGAAGCCATTTCATACAGAATGTTCGCAAAGTTTGTCATAATTCATAGGAAGGAAAAAATCAAAGTTACAAAACTTATATTCTAAGAGGCTGGAGCTTCACGAGCCAAGTCTTCATCAGGGCGAGGATCGAAAGCTGGAGCATCAAGAACTTCAACCACTAGAGCAACATCAGTAACTCGAGAACTACCTTCTCCTCGAACGGCAACTTCGACAGGAGGAACTTCAAACCCAGCACTCTATCCTTTCTCCATGGAACTGGCCTTAGCAGCTCTTCTTTTGTAGCAATCTATGGCTTTGATAGCTTGGGGGCTGAAGAAGGAGAAGTCCAGCTCTGGATATTTCTCCCACAAAGTGAAGAAGAATGCAGCACAAGTCCTAATCCTTACTTCCCCGACCGCTTCCATTACCTGTGAGGATGTCTCTGCTTTGGCTTTGGTCATTTCCTCCTTGGCGAGCTAAAGTTCTCTCTTCAATGTCTCCAATTCTTCAATGGCAGCCTCAGCTCACTGATTTGCAGACTTCACATTTTGCTCGGTGGTGTCGGCCACTTTCATTGCTAACTACAAATGTGACTGGGCTTCATCCAGCTCTATCCTCGCCTTGTCCAGGTCATTGGTAGGAAGGCCAAAGTTTATCTCAGCAATCTCGTGGTGCTCTATCTCGTGAGATAGAATAGCCTCCAGCTCTTTGACTTTCTCCCTGAGCTCCAAGACCTCAGCTATTTGGACAGCCAGCTCGTCCATGAGAATGGACTTCTCGTCATCCTAGTCCCGAAGTGCTTCCTCAATCTTCATCAGAGTCAGTAAGCTCTACGAGAACAAACAACAAGATTAGATTACGAAGCAAATAGAGTGACTAAGATAAGGAGCAATACTTACCACCAAACCATGACAGGCTGCAAATCCTACCAGCCTCCCAATTGTGAATTCTTCAGCCTCCAACACCTCAACCCTGGCCGCAGTATCCTAAGATTGTGCCCATGTTCTTAACAAAGGTCTGAGCATACCCTTCTGTCTTGGAGCTGGGCTCGGCCAATGGTCTTGTAGTCTCAGCCTCTGGTGCTGCATGCTTATGAGGAGTCACTTTCTTTTTCCTTTTGTTCACCTTTCGCTTCTTTGGAGGAGGACCAAAAAGGCTGGCGACGTTAGCTACAGCTACTTCTTTGGATCATGGTATGGGGGCTAGTCCTGGCAAAGGGACCGCAATAGGAGTAGCTCAAGTAACTGGTTAGTCTGTGACAACTAGTGTAGCTTCGGTCTCAAGGACTGGGGGCTGGTCTACAACGATCGGAGTTGAATCGATCTCGTGGGTCGGAGGGGCCTCTTCCTCAATGTCTGAGGGTGGCATCCTAAGGATGAGCTCCATCACTTTATTGTAATCATCAAAGTTTATGGGCCTGACCTCTGTTAGTCGGTGAATTCTTACCTCCCTAGTGACCTTAGTGCCTTTCACTAGAGCAAGCTTATAATAACAGAGGATGCTTTCATCAAACCAAAAGTCATTCTCGAGGTCATTGGATGTCACGAACATATCCAAGACCTCTAACTCCTTAGCCCCTAGCATTGGTCGCTTACACGTCCCGTCTGTAAAATCAAGCAAAGGTCAAAATCAAAAGTAAATATCAAAAATCTATTAAGTTTACTCATACCCGGCCTACCTACCCGGAACGAGAACAAAATCAAAATTCTTGAGGTAGCGCAATGAGGGGCATAAGATTTAGAATCAACGAGACTTGTAACGCCTCGCATTGGACTTCCCCTTTGCATCCCCCTTCGGTAAGATGCTTTTATACGGTGTGTAACGAGCTGAAAGGTAGTAAAGCCCGTCCTCCGAGTTCACGCACCTCAGATCGTGCAAATAACACAAAGTTTTAGGTGATGGTGGGGGAAGGCCATTGCCCATGTGGATAAGGGCTAACGAGATAAGTGAAGTATATGAGTTTGGTGTTAGCTAGAATGGACTAAGTTTTATTTTGTTCAAAAAGTTAACAATGAAAGGTTGCATGGGAAATCTTAATCCCACTGTGAGGTGTAGGAGACCAATAGCTATGAAGCCCTGAGGTGGATGAGGAGTGTAATCATCTAGAGTGGGAACCATGGTACTGCACCTTTTGGGGATCCAGCACGATTGAATTGTGATTTAAACGTCATGAAGATGCACAGTTGAAGAATACAGCTTAAATACGTGACAATCAAAGCCTTGGCCCGCAGTAGTCTCTTAGCCCTCGGTATGTTTTGGATGAGTGCTTGGGCCCGTAGCAACCTCCCTCCCACTTGAAGTCACTTCGTCAGTACGTCATGCGATCCCCACACTCTGGGATGAGTCTGGTTCATTGTCCTCGCTCCTAATTATATGGCGACAACGTGCATAAGTTGCTCCCATCTACGCAAAGAAAAAAGGTTGGTTAGGTTACTGAAAGTGAACTGTATTGAAGGCTAAGACTAATAACCCCCCTCTACACTACAGGCCATGCACACCCCATGTCACCGCGACAATAACCTGGACTCCGGCAAATGGAGAGAACACTCCGGTCGAATCATAGAATCCCAAAAGACTAGAATCAACATCTGAAATCCTAAAACCTATAAGTAGCTCCAACTATTTCGATCCAAACATAGCAAAGCATCTAAACCAGTTCTACCTATCAATATTATAGTCTCCTACCCAGTCACAACCAAGTCCCTCACTACTTACAAAAGAGGAAAATGCAGAAAAATGCAAAGATAGAAGAGATGTACCATGATTAATGGAGGCAGAAGGTTCAGAAGCTTAGCTGATAACCAGAAAAGTGGATTGGACCTAATGGAAATTAGTGGTCGAGGAGCTATTACAATAGCCAAAAACACAAACGAACAAAGGAGATGGAAACTCAGCAAATTTTTGAATGGTAATTGAGAGGGAGAGAAAAGGCCCTCTCGATTTATAAGGGTTTACAATCCGACCATTAGATCAAGGGGACTATCAACTACCCATGATCTGATGGCCTGAAGAGGGACAGTGGCTAGCTCATGATGACATGGTGCACAGGCATCAAAACTGAGGGAAATTATTGCCAGTCTCCATTAGAAATCGAAAAGTCGTGCATGAGACAGAACAGGAGTGCCAAATGCCTCATTGAGGTCATAGATTGCGCAGCACTGGACTATGATAGTAGTTTGAGACCTCCCATCCAAGAAGTGCTTTACACATAAAAATCTTGCGCGAGCCGTGTCCAAGGAGTGCTTCGTGCACAAAAACCTTGTGCGGGCAATTCCTAGACCTTGCATCCAAGAAGTGCTAGCCACACACAAAAATCTTGTGTGAGCAGCATTCAAGGAGTGCTCCATGCACAAAAATCTTGCACGGACAAGTTCAAGACCTCGTGTCCAAGAAGTACTTTATGCACAAAAATCTTGTAGGAGCCACGTCCAAGGAGCGCTCCATGCATGAAAACCTTGTGTGGACAAGTTCAAGACCTCAAGTTTAAGAAGTGCTAGCCACACACAAAAATCTTATGCAAGCTACATCCAAGGAGTGCTCCATGCACAAAAACCTTACATGAACAAGTTCAAGACCTTGCGTCCAAGAAGTGCTTTATGCACAAAAATCTTGTGCAAGCTGCATCCAAGGAGCACTCCATGTACGAAAACCTTACGCAGACAAGTTCAAGACCTCGAGTCTAAGAAGTGCTAGCCACGCACAAAAATCTTGCACGAACGCGTCTAAGGAGTGCTCCACACATAAAAACCTTTTGCAAACAAGTTCAAGACCTCGCGTCCAAGAAGTACTAGCCACACACAAAAATCTTGCACGAGCCACGTCCAAGGAGTGCTTCACATACAAAAACCTTGTGCGGACAAGTTCAAGACCTCGCATCCAAGAAGTGCTAGCCACGCACAAAAATCTTGCATGAGCCGTGTCCAAAGAGTGCTCCATGCACGAAAACCTTGCGTAAACAAGTTCAAGACCTCGGGTCCAAGAAGTGCTTTATGCATAAAAAATCTTGTGCGAGCCATGTCCAAGGAGTGTTCCACGCACAAAAACCTTGTGCAGACAAGTTCAAGGCCTCAGGTCCAAGAAGTGCTAGTCATACACAAAAATCTTGCACGCACCGGCATGATCGATTGGTCATACAAATGGCACATATCCTTTAAGTTGAAACTTGTTGATTTAAGCCAATTGGCTTGTATTTTACTCTTATAACAAGGGTTAATCATCCCGTGAAATATTTCACATAATGATTATCGAGTCATGGTTTTATAAGAGTTAGTCATGCTACCGTTGGCAGCCTATTGGGTTGTCAATATAACGAGCTTATGAAGGCAAAAGACATGAATGTAATGCTTGAAGTTTCATTAAAAGACCTCCTTCAATGAGGCTGATTTACATCAGAAAATCTGATACACAAAAATAAAGCAAAAACCCGAAGCTAATACTCCCATAAGGGAAAAAAGAGCCAACTTCTAGGAGACAAACTCCCATCAAATGAAGCACAAATGAACATGGCTACTCCTACTTATAGCCTTTGTCAAACAATGGTTCCTTTCCTAACTCAAACCTAGAGCAATTCAAAAAGGATTCAGGAATCCGATTAACAAGGCTGAACTTCACGAAAAGGCCGTAAAGAAATAATTCAAGATCCATACAAAACTTCCCAAGAGCCAGGAAGAGAAGTTATCTAGGGAAGCCATATGCAACGGGCCATTCGCACCCCCAAAACCTTTGCAACAGACCATGCACACCCTGAAGAGCTTCATCGGAAGCTGAATTACTGAAAGCATAAAAGGCTTAACTAAAGCATCCATCAGTCAATCTCATGGGGAAGCATGGGGAACTCAATAAGCTTTATAAACTAGTCTGGGTTCATCAAATGATCCAAGGGACATTCGGCTATTCTAGATCGGATGATCCAGAAAAAATGAGACCGCCACGTCAATGGCTGAAAATCATGTACAATGAGAAGTATGGTCTAAAGCAAGGGAAATGAAAGCCTGAAAGATAGAAAAGACAACGCAGCAGTTTAAGCAGGAAGACTTATCCATCTTGTAGATTATAGACAAAGACTGTGACTACTAGTTGCAACTCCCAGCCCGCAAAGCGAGTTGAGAGTTGGGAGGCTTATATTATGGGCATTTTTCGAAAAGCAGGATTTGGGTCGACCAAAGTCCAATAGGAAGCACAGCTAACTAGATGAAGGCCAAATTAGGGGACGAAGTCACTCAGTGAGGGTTCCAAGTCATCGGGCATGAGCTAAAGATGTCAAGCAGTGTTGTAGCAAGGAGCATAGCTCACTGAGGAGGTCTTCAACTCGACAGCAAGAAGGCTAACACCCAAGACATCCTCAAAGAGAACGACTGAGCAAGAACAACTAGGTCGGCCAAAGTTCCAACTCACTCACCAATGCAACACCAGGTCAGAAGGTTAGCGAGCCAAACACACCTACAGATCCCAGTCAGCAATCCAAGGCACACATCTTCAACTAACAGCTCAGCTTCCAAACCTACACATCAATCCTCCAGAAATCTGACAATGATTTTTCCAGCATTAATTACCTGACACCAAGCATTAAATGCCCCGAGTAGTAGAAATAATCATTCTATTATTTATAAAATTACACTTGTATCCCTTCCCCTTCTATAAACAGGAAGGGGTAGTCACTGTAAAAGGAGAGAGAAAATCTGCATATAGAAACTCTGCCGGGATACAGAGAGAACACTGTATACTGTGAGAAAACACTTCCATTGTATTCAAAAAATAACCTTTAGTTAGTAATCAAAATCACTGTGGATGTAGGGGCTAACTTGGCTTTAGCTGAACCACGATAAAACGTCTGGTGTTTGTTGTTTTTGTTCTCTCCCATTATCTCTCTTTTCTATCTTCTGCCATATTCTACTTGCAGTCTGGGGTGACATTGAACATAAACCTACTGACCAAATTTTGGTGTCAACACCCCTAAATTTTAAAAAATTGAAAATGTTAAAATCCTAATTAAAACAAAAAATATATATATGTAAGCAATCCATAACTTTTTATAACTGTTTTTTTTACATGAATTTTAACTAATTTGTAGGTATGTTTTCTTCTGAACTAAATTACTAGCCATGGGGATTGAGTCTTTAATGCATTTAAGGCATATGACTATAGGCAAACACTTTGAATAAATTATTGCTGAAATTCAATTGATTGCATTTGGGAAAGTGATGTTTGTACTTTTTTTTAATTTTTCTTTACTACTTTAAGTTTGTTGTACTCAAAAAACAATTAACAAGACTCACAGGCGACTCATCTATCCCTTTTTGTTTCTTTAAATTGGTATTTTAACATTTTCAATCTTTGGACAACTTTACAAGGGATTATCTGTAGGATTGGAAACTTCAAGAGGTTAGGTGACAATAGACTTTAGTTTAGAGAGGATATTTATAGTTTGCCCTCACCTAATTAGTCATTTTATCAAACTATATAGGTTTTTTATAGACTTTTTAAACACACATCACATTATTATTGCATGTGGGTATGTTAAACCATTTTTGGCACATAATTTTATGTTATATAATTAATTGAAATAGAAATTAAATTAGCTATATAAAATTTTAATTAAATACATGAAAATGAGTTCAAAATTATGTGTGAAAAATGATGTGTTAAGCCAAAATATAATAATATGATGATTCTTACTTAAAAAACTTATGAAAAAATCATGTAATTTAATAAAATAGATAATTAAGTGGATCATGGATGTTAATTCCAAGGTTTTGTATAGTTTAAGACTCTGTTTCTAAGTTTCCAACGTTGGAGAGATAAAATCCAACCATCACCAAATTGTAAGGATATTTTTGCATTTTTTCTATGATATATAATATAAATTAAATATTTAGGAGACGTTTAGTTTAGGAATTTTAAGGGGCAAGTAACAAAATTAAAAAACTAATTCCCTTACTAAATATTTAATTCACATGTAGTTGAATCTATTATCATTTCTTGACCTTAACAAATTTTCCCCTATTTGAAATCATTCCCTCCATCTAAGATATTAGATTAAGTTACCTATTGAAAAAAAAAATCCCCTTCCTTTCCTTCTCTTACCTGGTAAAACTCCTACCATCACTTACTTCCGTTGATCATCGCTTAGCACCACCTTCTGTTATTGACCATCACTCACCTTTACTATTGTCATTGACCACCACTTACTACCACCTTCCATTATTGACTATTACCCACCACCATTACCACTATTGACCATTACCCAATATTACCTTCCACCGTTCCGTTGATCACTGTCTATCACCACTATTGACCATCGTCCACCACCACCTTCCACTGTTGACTGACATCCATCACTATCTTCTACCATTGACCACTGTCCACTATCACTACCATTATTAACCACTACTCATCACTACCTTTTATCGTTGACTACCATCCACCATTGACTTTCTACCATTGACCACCTTCCATTGCCCACCACCACCACTATTGACTATTGCACATCATCACCTTCTACTACTAATCACTACCCATTACTATATTCCATCATTGACTACAACTGATTACCATTACCTATTGCTATTAACCACCATCCTCTACTAACTAATATCATTGACCACCGACCATCATTACTTATTATCCTTGACTGCTGACCACTACCACCTACTATTGTTGATCACCACCCACCACCACTTACCATTATTAATCATCGTCTATCATCACTTATTATTATTGATCATCGTCTACTACCATTTATCACTGTTAACCACCATCCATCATTACTAACCACCATCCAACCAAGTAATAAGAAAGGAAATCATAAACAATATGATTTCATTTTCCCGTTAAACCAAACAAATTAAAAAGAATAATTGTTACTATTACTTTTACTCATCTTTATTTGATTTTATTCATTTTTTATCTTCACAACTTGAATCAAATGCCCCATAACATGTAAATAGGGTTGGGTCGCCTGACCCAATTTCAAATTTAGCTCTTTTATAAAACATGACCTAAAATTTCGTTAAAACATAGCCCATAATTTGTCAATTCAAGCCTTATTGGTTCAAGGTTAGGTCTAGGTAAAAAATGGGTTCGGTTTACTTTTTGCCAATGATGTTATGAGCTTACATGGACCTAGGCTGCAAAATGGGCCAACTTTCGGATCTAGCCTGATAGTGAAAACGGGTAGCCCAATAAAACAAATGGAGCGCAGCTTCTCTGCTCTTGTAGTCCCCTCCCACTGAACCAGAGGCAGGATAGCTCCGACCAACTGCGCTGTTGTCGGGGGAAGCAGTTCTACGGCAGCTCCGAATGTCAGCTAAGTATCTCCGACTTCACAAATGTACGAGGTTACATGTTAACAATGCTATTCTTTTTCTGGGCAAGCGCCAATTTAGTCTCATTAGTTTCTCCGAAACCTTAAATCTTCGATTCTTTCAGCACTACTACTCCTCTTCTTCTTCTTGCTCGTCATCTTGTCCCGGGTCCGAACGCTGTGATTATTTGAGTCAGTTTCTTCCATTTGGGAACTTAAATTTCAATTCTTTGAGCATAATAAATCCCGGGGAACGGCGAAAACTAGTGGTAGGATTATCAAAGATAATAAAAAATGATCAAGGTTTTGTTTTGAAGGCATTCTCTGGGAATTTTTGTCCATATTTTCTTGTCAAGATTATGAAATTGTTAGAGACGAGGGATACTGCACTTGCATTCTTCAAGCTAGCTTTCGGGGATGATTCTGAGGAGACTGTTAAGTTGTGTTGCATTGCTGCTCATGTTTTAGCTGCACAGAATCTTCGGTTATTCTCACAAGACATGATTTCATGGTTGATTGCAAGAATTGGTGCTTCTAGAAGCAAACAAGTGGTGGAGTTTATGTGGAGGAATCACTCTGAATATGAGTCTGATTTTTCAGTCCTGGATACGCTTATGCGAGGCTTTTTGAAAGCGGAAATGAGTTCTGAGGCATTGGACATTTTAAACAGGATGAGGGAAGTTGGAGCTAGGCCAAGTTTGTCTGCAACTACAATTTTTATTAGGCTATTGCTTAGAATTGGTGATTATGGTAGTGTGTGGAAGTTATTTACTGATATGGTTCGTAAAGGCCCTTGTCCTACCAATAACACATTCAACATGATGATTCATGGGTTCTGTAGGCAAGGATGGATTTTAATTGGAGAAAGCTTGTTGCATTTGATGCCAAAGTTTCACTGCAATCCTGATTCTGTTACATATAATATTCTCATTGGTGCATGCTGCATTAGGGGGAAGACCTCAGATGCAATTGGTTGGCTGCATTTGATGATTGGAAGTGGTTGTGAACCAAGTATTGTAACATTTAATATAATTGTCCATGCTCTTTGCAGGGAGGGAAATGTCATGGAGGCGAAGAAACTCTTTGATGGAATTCAAGATATGAGTGTTACTCCAAATACAGTAATATACAACACCTTGATGGATGGATATGTCAAGGCAAGGGAAATAGGTCAAGCAAACATGCTTTATGAAGAAATGAGGAGTAAAGGGATATCTCCTGATTGTGTGACTTTTAATATTTTGGTTGCAGGGCATTACAGGTATGGGAGGAAGGAAGATGGGTATAGGTTGTTAAAAGATTTAACTGAATCAGGATTCCTTCCAGATTTTGCACTGTATGATGTTACCATTTCATGGTTGTGTTGGGCAGGCAGACTTGATGAGGCAAGGGAAGTATTAGAAGATATCCTTGAAAAGGGACTAACTGTTAGTGTGGTTGGATTTAACTCATTAATTGGAGCCTACAGCAGGGCAGGGTTAGACAACAAAGCTTTTGAAGCCTATAAAATTATGGTTAAATGTGGTTTAAATCCTTCTCCTTCAACATGTAGTTCTTTGCTTATGAGTTTTTCTAAAAATGGGAGGCTGCAAGAAGCAAAGGCACTTTTGTGTAGGATGTCAGAGAAGGGGCTTCCTGTCAACAAAGTGGCTTACACTGTGCTTTTGGATGGATACTTTAAGATGGGTGATCTGTATGGGGCTCAATTTCTGTGGAATGAAATGAAAGAAAGAGGTATACATCCTGATGCTGTTACCTTCTCAGCCTTAATAGATGGACTCTCAAAAGCAGGAATGGTTGACGAGGCATATGAAGTGTTCTTAGAAATGTCAAGGAAAGGTTTAGTTCCCAATAATTTTGCATACAATTCTTTGATTGGCGGCTTTTGCAACTGTGGGAAGATGAATCAAGCATTGAAGCTTGAGAAAGAGATGAGGTTAAAACGCCTTCTTCCTGATATCTTTACCTTTAATATGATCATTGATGGGTTTTGTAAACAGGGCAAGATGAAATCTGCAGTTGATGTATTTCTTGACATGCACCGGATTGGCTTGATGCCAGATATTGTCACATTTAACACGTTAATTGGTGGTTATTGTAAGGTATTTGACATGGTTAGTGTAAATGATTTTGTTAATAAGATGTATACATTTGGGTTTGACCCAGATGTCACAACCTACAATATACGCATGCATGGTTACTGCAGGATTCATAAAATGAATCAAGCTGTTATGATTCTGGATGAGCTTGTTTCAGCTGGTATTGTACCAAACACAGTGACATACAACACAATGATGAGTGGTCTTTGTAGCGATATACTTGAGCGTGCAATGATTGTGACTGCAAAGTTAATTAAGATGGCTTTTGTGCCAAACGTCATTACAACAAATATATTATTGTCCCACTTCTGCAAGCAGGGGATGCCAGAGAGAGCTTTGATGTGGGGCCAAAAGTTAAGAGCGATCTGCTTTGATTTTGATGAAATCACCTTTATAATACTGGAGAAAGCCTACCATCTCATGCAAGAAGATGTTGAACTTATCAGAGGAACATATGAAAAGGCCCTCTTTTTGGATTTCCTAATGTACATGACATACGACTATTTTTCTAGAAATAGTGCTCATAAAATAGAAGAAGAGAGCAGTTTAAAGCTGACTGAAAGTCAATTTGGTGTTTTATAAAATTTGACTTGAGTCATCTTATAGTTCCCAAAATCTGTTATGATTTTATGAAATCATGAGGACAATTAGTACTCACTAGCTACTTGAGCATGTGGTAAGTGGTTATTGAACTTAATCTGTGGAGAAAATGAGAGAAAGTTGATGGCTTTTTATAAGGTGAATGGTTCACATTGTTATCTAGTATTTAGTGCTATTGCTGAGTACTTCTGTGCTTGTTTCTCCATGAAGGGTAAAAGCACCTATCATGACAAGGCCTGCAAAGAAGGCACGGTTCTCCCGTTATATTGTGCCTCAAGGATGCTATTGGTCCAACATATGGTTAGTTTCCTGTAGTGCAGACATTGAACTATACAGGATGTTATTAGTCCAAAGCATGAATTCACTGGATTGTTGCCATAATAGGAGGTAATCATATGTCACTAGTACCCTTAAAGACTACTTTTATGTATGATTTAACATGAAGGATAAAAGCTGCTATCATGTTGAGGCAGGGAAGGCATGGTTTGTTCTTATCATTTCAAGGTCTATTGTCAGTCCAAAACATTGCTGAATTTTCTGAAATGCTGGCAGTGAAATATGTGTGGTAAGTGCCTCCATCCACTTGTAGAAATGTTTTAAATATTATATTGCATGTGAGCACATCAATTTTTTATATGTTGTGGAAACTAGAACTGTGACATTTTTTTGACTGTGAGGATGGTTTTGTTTCAAAAGTTTATGCTTTTCCATACTTCATTTTCTTCTAACATGTTTCACTTAGAAATTAGTTTCATTATGTGGAGATATTGAAAATGTCTCAAAGAAACTCTAGTTTTTGATTTATCTTTTAGTTTAGAATGAGCTGATATCTGTGAAAATTATTAATATTAATGATCAATCTATTCGTGTTTGACAAGAAATGACTGTTATGGAACTTGATTTTCAGTCATCATGATCTTAAATCACAATAAATTGAACATGAAGTTGCTTCTTTGATTTCCTAATCTTCTCTGAAAGTAACACATATTTGGGTTAGGCTGGGGCAAAAATCATCAGGGAGACTAATAAAAAGATGTCAATTGTATCTGTTTCCAGCATATAAAATTCATTGAGTAGCAAGGGGAGTGATTATGTTGGAACTTATACATTAAAGTCAGAGCTTCTTATAATTGTGTTTTTCAATACTTGCAGCAAGTCTTGTGGTTTCAAACTCTTAACCAAAAGCATTTTCATTAATTGGCTATCTTGACAACTGACATGAGCTACTCTTGGCTATCTTAATCAAGTATTAGGAAACTACTGAACAATCTGCCAGTCCTTCTTGCAGTGAAGGAATTTCATTGCTGACATAGGCTTTTGTTGAATTTGTTTACTCTTCATAGATTTGGTTTTACTCAACCTCTATATTGAAATAGGTGGATGTCACCTTTTTGTTGGGAAATTGTGCACTGTACTAGGTCAGCTAGACCCATGCCAACTTGTTATTAGGTGTTCCTATTGTTTGTTCCTTAATAAGCTTTTGAACAAAGGTGGCAGAATCTGTTTACTCCATAGAGCCTTCTAAGATCAAAATAGTGAGATTGCTGAATGTGGCACCCACCAGATAAGCCACTTTACTGAAAGCTGCCTACATGATAATTGACTATTTATTGATCTGACTCTAGCCTTGAATGTTATGCATATAGTGTCATTCCTGATCTTCTGTAGATTAAAATATGCAGGATTTAATGTTGCATCCTCCACACTTGAAATTATAATTTTGTGGAATTAATACCAAAATACACTTATTGGCATTCATGATGATAAAATTTTTTAATAGAACTAGATGATTTCGGACTTCCATTTTATTGCAAGATCATCATTTACTATTACTAAAACAAAAATGACTTTTATTACTATGTTGAACTCGTTTACTTGTCACGGGCTCCGATAGATGTAATGGCTATTAACTTTACCGTCCTCATTATATTTTCAGCATATTTTCTTTGTTTTGAATCCTTTGGGAGAATATGAATGTTTAGATGGTGGAACTATTCAAATTTTTTAAGGAGAAAAACCAATTCGAAAGATCATATTTATATAACATATGACATCCAATAATATTGTGTTATACACTTGTACTTTTTTTTATATGTTTGGGTGATATATCATAAGCATTTTGTCACTTTGTTAAGAAAAAGAATGCAACAATGAGTACTTGTCCCTCCTTTATCTGCAGGTTCGTAATGAGAAGACAAAAAAAGCAGGATATCAGCGGAAGTACAGCCCCCTCTGTGATGAAGGGAAACATTGTTTATTCTTAATTAGGAGATTGGGATGTTTTGCAAATTTGATTCTGGTGTAGCTGTTGAGATCATAGATATCTCGCTACCAACTGCCAAGTGGTAAGCACAGTTTAAGTATGCACAATATCAAACCTTTTTCCTTTATATTTTTTGATGTTTGGGTATATTTTGTCAGCATAATTAGCTAGCACCTTTCAGTTAAATATCTAATAAACTAAGATGCTGATTGTTGTTACCTTTTTCCTTTACTTTAGCTTTTATTTTAGCTTAAAACGCAAAAGAAGTAAATTTTTTATCATTGATTCATGCCAACTTAAATTTGTGTTGTTTTAACTTAGAGTTCAACTTAAATTTTTATGATTGGTTCATTCAAACTTAATGTTTTGACTTAAAGCATGTTCTATGAGAACCACGTTTATAGGAAGCATTGACTTTGTGTTTTTCCTGCTCTACCCATTACAGAAGAAAAACTTCCTTTATCAGGAAAGAGGTTATGATCTAGTGAAGTGGTTGTACCATGAACTGTCTGAGATTCAATTCAAGATTAATGGTTTGTCCAGAGGCCATCTGCAGACTTTATTTATGATGCAGTTTCGATTCTTTGGGATATGGTGCCTGATGCCAAAGAAGCACGTTGTATCCTCATCAAGAAGAAAAATATGAAGTTATTATGATTCATGAACAAACTTGGCATGAATCATTGACCTTGATGAGTTCAATAGAGCTTATGCCTGAGGCACAGTTGATACATTATTTCTCATGCCATTGGAACCGGAAAATCATGTACAACCATTGTGTTTTCCCCGACATACATTGGATTATTTTTTAAATCATGAGTTTTCATGGTTGCTCTAGCCAGATTCTGCTAGCTTGGGAAAATGAGTTTGGAAGCGGAACATGGAAACTTCATTCTACAAAATCTGAAGTTTCTTGAGCTACAAGGAATTAAAGATGAGGATGACATCAACCTTCTGGTTATAGAGGTAGAGGTATATGCGCCGAATCATCACAATAGTGAGTCTGAAATTATTTGCATACTCTGATGATGGTTGTGTACTGCTACAACTGTGATTCTTTCTTGCCAAACCTTTAACAATTTACAACACTTCAAGAAGAAAAGTACTGACCCTACTTTTTCCTGCTTGCAAAAATGTTATAAAGTTAGAAGATTGAGAATAATTAGTAAATTTTAGAATTTTACGTCGGTGTTATTTAGAAGGTAAGTTCATTTTACCTATAATTATAACCAATGCTCTTCCTCGGACAATAGTTGACTTAAAGCTGCTTGACTTGATAACCATGCTGGGGAGCGGGGAACTGGACAGACCATATGACTGAAATATTGTGTAGGGTTTTGGTTGAGAAATTTTGTGGGTTTTTATGAAAGTTTATAATTTTTATATAAAATTTTATAATTTTTTTTTATAAATAGTTGTAAGTGTATATAAATTTTGTGTGCAACAAATTCATAAAAATTATAATTTCATCACGTAAATTTACAAATAAAATTTTTTTCAAAAACTTGTATTTCTATGAAAAAGTTGTAAGATTTTATATAAAAAATTATAATTTTTAATAAAAAAAGTTATAATGTATCAATTCAATTTTTTTAGGAACCCAAATATGAATTTGCTTCAAGCCAAGAGAAAAAAAAAATCAACTACTGTGGAACATGTGTATTTATTCGAATACAAACTAAAGTATAAACCAAGAATTATCCTTACTCTTTGATGTGAAATAATTTGGGCAGAAGCGATTGATAATTTTCTGGATTAAGGTTAAGAAAACAAACAAGAAGAAAAAAGTCAATTCAACTCAATTGATAAGCCTATGGCACCACAATTAAGCTAAGTTGGTTTGATCTCGCCACACTCAAGAAGGTAGAAGGATG